>CM055909.1:31947227-32246160 GCA_029582155.1 Panopea generosa | reverse complement strand
TTGTTTTCAAGTGTCGGGAACTTTAATCCGTCGGAACTGTCGTCGTCGGCGGATGTCCTGGACTGCTGCAGTCGGTGCTGCCGTCCTTGTTTCCCTAAAAATGTATATTGTGCTTAACACAGATAATCGTATGGCACACACACGTGACATGATTGTGTATTATGTGGGAGAGGCCGGGATTGGGAGAGGCTGGGAGTCGGAGGGGCTGGGAGTGGGAGAGGCCGGGAGTGGGATGGGCTGGGAGTCGGAGGGGCTGGGAGTGGGAGAGGCCGGGAGTCGGAGGGGATGGGAGTGGGAGAGGCTGGGAGTCGGAGGGGCTGGGAGTGGGAGAGGCCGGGAGTCGGAGGGGATGGGAGTGGGGTGGGCTGGGAGTCGGAGGGGCTGGGAGTGGGAGAGGCCGGGAGTCGGAGGGGATGGGAGTGGGAGAGGCCGGGAGGGATGGGCTGGGAGTCGGAGGGGCTGGAAGTGGGAGAGGCCGGGAGTCGGAGGGGATGGGAGTGGGAGAGGCCGGGAGTGGGATGGGCTGGGAGTGGGTGAGAAGTGGTAATAATACCGAAGCACTTTAAAAAGAATTTCGGTCATATCCAAATGTATCATTTTTAAAGTGTTAACCGCAGGAACTACCTCAAATGTTACCGTTGCTAATAACAGGAACGTCAAGCAAGTAAGATGTTACGTGTCGCCATCTTTTTGAAGATTTCGGTCTAAACCTGGCCGGACTGTTAGGCCGGACCTCATCTCTACTGCTGAACCAACGTTGCGGTTACAGTGAAGCAGGTTACACATAGCTGAGACAAATAACACTTGAAGTATTCCTAGGTGGAGCAGGTCATTTCTTATGCGAAAAGAGAAAAGAGTGTCCTGCTCGAGGACACTACACAAAGCAGTGACGGGGGACCGAACCCGCAAATCTCCTGGGGCCGATGCTTAACCACCGGACCACACGCTGCACAGTGAAACAGTACTTAGTAAAGTTGAATTGTTATATACAAATAACAAAACTTTTGACAAGGAACTATTTTTTTAAAAGAACCTTCGTTTTGAAGATAAGAACCTTTATGGCAATGGTTTTATGAGGAAAAAAACACCTGTTTAAATGAGAGGTCCCCCATCGCCCGCCTGACTTTGTTACTTCTCCACTTCTCGAACACACAACAAAGGTGAAGAATATATAAGCCCACCTTAAACTAGTACTTGTATATGCCGTCTAAATCACCATTAACTTCCCAACTCCTTAAAAAATGCCGAAAATCTACGCCCCGCCCTAAACATGATACATCCATCCAAAACAGCCGCTGATCTATAAAATTATAGCTGTTTTATTGAAACATTCAACCTAGAGGCAGGGCATATAATTGTTACGACGTTTGGCAATCTATAAAAAACGTGTAGCACTCATCAATATCCATGGATATTGTTTCTTATATATGTTAAAGTTAATTACAGGTTTTTCAGTTGTATATACATGTATATGATTGATGTTGTACTTTGCATATAAGTTGAACGCCTCACGAAAAATTAATGTATTCAATTTTGTTAATTAAAATCTATATTATTATTTTAATAATTATCTAAATTACTATTCTAACAAATATTATTATGTTATTATTTTTATTTATTATTTTATTATCGTTATTATCATCATTATTATTATTATTATTACCATCACAATCATCATCTTCATTATCATCAGCATCATAATTAGTATTTTATTATTGTAACCATTATTCTTATCATTTTTACAATTATTATTATAATAATTATTACTATTATTATCATTATTATTAATATAATCATTATTTTAATTATTATTTAAATTATTATTATAAAAGGTATTATTATGTTATCAATATTTATTATCGTTATCATTATCATTATTATTATTATAATAATTATTGTTAGCGTAATTAATTATTATTCAAATTATTATCATTTTATTATTATTATTATTATCATTATTATCATAATTCTTATTATTATGATTATGATCATTATTATCATTATTTTAAATATTTAAATTATTATAATTGCAATAATAATTATAATGTTATTATTGCTATCATTATTATGATCATTTGTTTAATTATTCATATTATTTTCATCATCATCATCATCATCATTATTATCATTATTGTTAGCGTAATTAATAATTATTTAAATTATTATTATGTTATTATTATTTTATTGTTATTATTGTTACCATTATTATGATCATGTGTATAAGTATAATCATTATCATCATCATCATCATCATCATCATATCATCATCATCATCACTATTATCATTATCATTATTATTATTATTATCATCATTATTATTATTATTATTATTATTATTATTATTATCATTAACGTGTATTTAAAAACGATTCATTTTGTCCTGTGATCTTTACAGTTGCGTTTGATTTACCCTCTTTATGTTTGAACTGCTGTTTTTTGTTAGTTAAATGACCGCCATCCAATTTTGATAAATTCACTCACCTCTGAAACTTACATATGAACATGATGCAAATATGAAAATAGAATACTCAACAGTGTGTGTGGGGACCTTTAATACCGGTTCTATTGTGGAACGTATTAAAAGCATGAACTGTATCGAGAAGCAATCTTGATAATTGATTAATATTGTCAATATGTTATCACTTCTGTGCAATATTCCAGATGTGCTTGTTCTATAATGTGTATGCCATCATTCCAGATATGTTTGTTCTATGATGTGTATGCCATCATTCAAGTCTTTATGTGAACATTAATAACAAACATGAACAATAAGACATTTAGCTCTCACGTGTACTATAACAGTAACTTGTCAGAGTTGTCTTTCTTTATTTAGCTTTACTATTAAGCCAATATAACTTTTCTCCTATATGATATTTCTTTAAAAAAAGTCATGTTAGGTGGAGAATGTGGTCAGTATGTAGTGTCGTTACTGAAACCAAAATGAGTGGAAGGTGATGTCATCAGACTTCCATCATATACTTGTTAACTATGGAAAAAGATAACAAACAAATTAAGAATGAACAGAGAAATCTAACAACAAAACAATAAAAAGCAAACAAAAAAAATACTAAAAACAGCTATAAATCTAAATGTGATATGTGTTTGAGGGCTTTAGGTAAGATTAACTTATCTAAATGAGTTCTTTCGTTAAATTAATACTTAATTTATGTGTGTATATTAATATCACGCCTATTATTATCTCGCTGACATGTTTGTATATCTTTATAAAGCCATAAACTGCACACCAGGTGTTATAGTATTTAATATTTAGAATGCAATATTTTAGTTTTAATACAATTCATTATCAGGATGTTTATACAATATCTATGCGTTGTTTTATGACAGTTCAACTAATCAAATACTATACAATTTGGCCTTTCCTCAATTTAAAACGTGCACATAATGCAGACCAAACTATTAAAACAGCCGAGTTACCAGTAGCAACGGCTTATTTTGATTGCGTTATCAATGTTGATAATAACGATTTATATAAAATTGATATTTTACAGTTTATATATTTCAAATTTAACTTATATAATGCATCTCTCTGAGTTTAAAAAGAAATTAAACCTCAAAATGAGACGTCACATTTTATGATTCTATATGTATTCGTAAAGTTTGATGAAATAGATTGTGTATTCATTCAAAAATATAATAAAGGATATTTATTTATAGCTATTTATTTATTTATTTATTTGTATTTATTTATTTATTATAAATTATTATATATATAAACATGGCTTATTTTATTTTAATACTTTTAGATCAAACATTTCGAATTCATTTGGATCCGTACGAATGGATATAATTATTTTATAAGATATGAAATTATTCACATTATTTATAACTTAAGACTTACCTTTTATATTCTGTCCATCGAATGGACGCATGCTATTATGTCAACAACCACATATTCGCTATATGGAAGTTTAAAACATTATGATGCCTGTTTTATTGTACACCGCTCTGTTCACGATGTACAGTGAGGCGTTGTGAAGTGCCTTATAACTCACGTCGTTTGACGTTACGTTACCATAGAGAAACATACGCCATTGGATGTAGTTCCCTACGTTTTACACAATTTAAACAATAAATAAAGAGCAACCTCTATGCTTAAAGAATAGATATGTTGTTATGGATCTACATAGATGAAATAAAATCTTTATTAGAGGGAGGAATGCTTGTCAATGAACTTTTCCCGGCGACAATGTTTGGAACAGACGATATTACTGCGCACACCGACGTCATCTTTTAGCGACGTCATCACAACAATTCAGATATTCTTTCTTTCTTTCGTTTGTGCTTTCTTATTTTTCTCTCTTTTTATGTCTATGAACTGGATGGACTGTCAATTCCCTTTTTTATGTGTGTCTATGAACCGGGTAGACTGTCAAATCTTTTTATGTATGTCTATGAACCGAATGGACTGTCAATTCCTTTTTTATGTATGTCTATGAACCGGGTAGACTGTCAATTCTTTTTTATGTGTGCCTATGAACCGGGTAGATTGTCAATTCTTTTTATGTGTGTCTATGAACCGGGTAGATTGTCAATTCTTTTTTATATGTGTATATGAACCGGATGGACTGTCAATTCCTTTTTTATGTGTGTCTATGAACCGGGTAGACTGTCAATTCTTTTTATTTGACAGCTTCCCCTTACAATTTGTATATAGTTTTTCATTTCATAGCGACTTTGCATAGATATATTTGTTGTTTTTGTAAGCTTGATATATGCAAGTTGCCACCACCCCACCTGCAGTGATGCTCACCATTGAGCGTGTGCAGTAGAGATAGATAGATTTATTTTCCATTACTGTCGAAAATGTATCTGTGTGTAGCAATGGAAACGAGTTGCACCAGTGGTGGCAGTCCTACAGAAATGCCCGAAGAGAATACCTGTTGTGTGAAAATAATAGTTACATCAAATTACTACAAAAAAGCCTAGGTCACAATGTCAAGGATCAGTCTCAGGGATGGTCACGGTTGATAAACATTGACTTCCTTGGAGAAAACCTTAGTATCACCGTCCACACCCTGTACATCCGCTAACAACATTGGACTTCCTCCATCACCTGGGAAGTATCCACGAAAGTTTCAAACAGTGTCTTACCTTGGAGCTACCACGATTTTATGCAATCGGAACTCCTCCTTAGTGAAACCGTAGCTTCATCGGGTATATCCTTTGAGCCACCGTGAGATGTGGTCTTCATTGGCCAGATAAAAAAAATGGGAAATTATTGGTGCGGCATACAAAATTAATATAAAAAAGTTTGGAAATAAGCTAAAAGGTATAGATAAGTTATGAAATTATTTGGTGCGGCACACGGGTCAACGCCGATGTAGCTGCAGGTTCTTTATTGAAAACTTAATAATAATATAATATTGCCATTAAATGTTTCCATGGTAATGTGCGCTTAATTATTTCTATTTTGCTACACACCCCATGCGGGGGAAATTGACGTTCAATGTGACTTATTGTCAAAATAAGATAAATGGATCATGTAAACATCATTTTCTATACCTTTCGTCTGAAATATACGTCTGACGACCCTTAAATTTCAAAAACGATTAAAGTATTCGGGGACAGTTTTATATGTTTCGGGTATTAGTTTTATAACGTTAATACCATTACCGAGACGATGCCATGGTCAAGAATAAAAGTCATGAGAAAACTGAAATATCAGCTTGACAGAAGATCCCTGGAGACAATATATACAATCTTTTTATCCGACCACTGTTAGAATATGGTAACACAATCTGGGATAACTGCACTAATTATGAAAACACGAGTTAGAAAAAATTCAACACGAAGCAGCACGCATTGCAACTGGAACAACAAAACTTGTATCAATTAATAACTTAAACACAGAAGTTGGGTGGGAAAGTCTAGAAACTCGAAGGACGAAAACACAAATTAATTATTTTCTATAAAATGGTAAACCATATGACTCCTCCCTACTTATCTACACTAGTACCATCCCAAATAGGTGAAAATTCCCCGTATAATCTCAGAAATAGTTATGACCTACAAATTCCAAGTTCGAGAACAGCGCTCTACTATAATTCTTTCATGCCATCTGTTGTCCGTGATTGGAACAATCTACCTGTTGAAACAAGACAAGCCGTTTCTATCAATGCCTTTAAGCACCAGCTAAATAAAAATCTTACCAAAACATCAAACACTTTTACACAGGCACAAGAAAAATGTCAGGTCTTGCATACTCGTCTTCGTACAAATTGTAGCACGCTGAAACAACACTTATTCCAAAAAAATATTGAAAATTCTCCACTATGTACATGTGGAGCAATTGAAAGTACAAATCATTACCTCCTCGTCTGTCCTATTTATCATGTCGAACGCGCTACACTTCTTGCATCAATCTCTCATATATGCACTGTTACCCTCAACACACTTCTCTTTGGAGAACCTCATCTCCCCCACAATACAAACGTCGAAATTTTTAAAGCTGTCCACAAATATATACTCTCGAGTAAGCGTTTTAATAACGAAAACTAAAAATTTAACTAACAACGCTGTAAAGCTGTAGACTTGTAAATAACAATAATCATAATAATAATAATAACAATAATAATTATAATAACAATTATTATAATTATAATAATAATAATTTATATGTTGCTGTCTGTTTCCCTTGGCTCGCTCGCCTTAGTCCTGAACTCGTCCACCTTTTTTTCTGTTTATTTTGTTTTTAATTCTAATTTATATGATTAATTATAAAATTTTGTTTTCTTTCAAAACTTAACAAGACATACAACTATCGATGTAAAAATCATATATCTTTTATAGAACTCTATTTTGTTAATATATCAAAACTAATCTAATGAATCTTCGCCACCTTACACAAATGTTTGTATAAGTTACTGAGGAGAGAAACTATATAAGAAATATTTTCTTTCGTTTTCAATCCTTTTACTAAATATGTTGTGGAATATGCTGTACATAATTCATGAATAAATATGTTTAAACCAAGACGATGCCAATTCAACCTTTGTGTCCATGACCTCAGCTATGACAGATAATTAATACTAACACGGCACTTTGACCACTCGGCCACTAAAAATCCTTGTGATATATAAGCGACAATGTCAAGGTCCACAACATTTATACATATTATTACACTAGACTATATTAGCAAAAAAGTACCAGAACTGTATCTGCAACACATTGCAAATAGTTCAGACAGTTTTTATTTGTACGGGCCGGGTTCGTCTAGCTCTGACGGTCAGCAAACGCGTCGGAGTGTGAAATCTAGGGTAGTGAGTTCGAATCCCCACCTGACCACAGTCTTTGTGATGAATGACGAAGAACTTGGGGAAGTATTCAATGATTTCCAGAGGTTAGGTTTATATGGTACTGCTATGCTAACCAGTCTAGCAGACACTAGTGGTGGTATTCAACCAACCAGTCTTAAGAACATTCTTAGACTTGAACTCTAGAATGAATTTTGAAAAACACATTTAGAGACCATTTTTTAAGGTCAAAATTTGCAAGCATGTTGGGACACATAATATATAGTCAAATAAATTCTTAAATTTATTCTATCTGTCAATGGAAAACTAGATATCTAAGGCTAAAATTTGGATGACTAAGCTCAAGTCTAAGAATATTCTCAAGAACGGTTGTTGAATACGACCCCAGGTAGGTGTGTTCGCTGCTATTACAAACTGAAAACTGTTAAAAAAGGTTCAAACCAGCAGTACCCCTACAGCATCTTATGGTGAATATTTTCTGTATGTATTCAAAACCTGATAAAAGTTAAAGAGGATTTTAAAACAAATTCCACTTTTAGGCGTAATAATAACGTTCTGAGTGGGCCCCATAATGCACGTTTTGGGGAGCCATATTTCAATTCATTATGGATTCAATTAACATGGCCAGCTCTCAGCATCCATTCAACACATTGTTTCATTTATTCAAGTAAACAATATGGGGATGATCCTCTATTTTCTGCAACTCTAGATAAGTGAATAAATCAAAGTACTTTAAGTACTGAAATCTGGGAAAACATTGGTCAAGTAGAAATTAAATAATAAAGATTGTGTCAGATGTAGCCCTGACAATTAATATTAGAATATGATGGAAATTGATTTAGTAGATTTACTATTTACAAACCGTTGTTTGTTGTTTGGGTACAACAAAATACATGTATGTATTTCAAAGAAAGCTCATATTTGACCCTCGGGACATCATTATCTCAGAGTCAATATACTTTCAATTATATGTATATATATATTTTTTAAAATGTCCTAGATTAGGTATGCAAAGAATATCTAAGATTACAAGAACGGTTGCTAGATATGCGAAAAGATATAATTACATATATGGACTTATCATTTTGGCTTTGTTTTCAAGCGGCTGGAATTCAACCCCAAAAAAGGTTTATTCGATAAAGGAATACGAAAAGAATAAGTATTAATAAAATGTACAATAACAAAAGTAGAAAGTTCCGGAAATAGTTTTAATATTGATGGTACATATCTCAGAATAACCAGCGAATCGGAACTCAATTATTGAACTATTTCATAGACGTCCTTCGGTTTTTGAGAGTTGTTAATATTTATAGAAAATATATCCACAATTCCTCGAGACGCCACTATTAAACCTAAGCAAATTTGCCCAGTAAACAGGTAAACATAAAAACAACAGACACCATACTTTCCCAACTATTTTATTTCAAAATCAGTGGACTGACCCCCTCTGTCATTTTTAAACACACACACACACACACACACACACACACACACACACACACACACATATATCTCATATAACATTATTGATTGATTGATTGAATATTTAGCGACATTTTATACCACCGAAGGCTCATAGACGATCAGTTAACCTAACATTGTTTTCTGGGATCCTGAAAGGTTAACCAGTACTCGAGCACATCCCATCTCCGCAAGTAACTGATAACTTTCCCACTTGAATCAGCGGTGAGAGACGAATGATAATAAGACACAATGTCGTATATCAATATCACGGAGACTGTTGCCGGGCGGAGATTCGAACTCACGATCGCTGGATTGATAGTCAGACGCGTAACCGACTGAGCTAATTGGTCCCGGCTTTTTTTTAACAATAACATTACAGTTTATACAAATTAGCAAATCATATTTTTGTAACAAAGAAAAAAAATTCTTTGAACCACTCACCTCTTTCACTCAAAAACAAATAACAAGTATACTGAACAGATCCCGCTACCTGACATTTTATGTACCTGACATTTTATGTACCTGACATATATGTACCTGACATTCTATGTACCTGACATTTTATGTACCTTACATTTTACCTGACATTTTATGTATTTTCTCAAAAAAGCATCAAAGCAATTTCCGTGAATTTTGGATTTGAATAAGAAGATGAATGCTATGTAAAATCAATACATAGTTGTCTGTTTATTGTCGTATAGAAACTTTGATACCACTACTCAATATTTTGACGAAATTATAAAAAATTCAAAGGTGGCGGTTCAGCTTGTTCTGTTCAGTGTTCATGAACATCGAATTTGAATAAATATAGCTAAGAAATAACATTTTTGTTTTCAAAAAATAGAGGACCGATCTTCTCTTTCATCAGAAAGCAAGCAAAATGTGGTAAAATGTCAAATTTAAAGAAATCTTGACTCCAGTAAAACTGAGAACCTCATCTTATAATAGTCATACGTTTGTTACAGAACACACCATTTTATGTACAGAAACTAGACTATGTATTATTCGATTCAAATAACAAGGGATTAGTCCGCTCTTTCACTTAAAAAGCAGAAAGTATTATTATAAACACCAAGTTTGAAACACACACACACACACTCGAGCGTCATTTATCATTGATATCAACAAAACCGTGTCAGTCCTAATATGTAGAATGGACCAAACTCACCCGATTAGGTCCGTTACATAGCAATGCGTTTGAGCACGTTGATTGGTCAGTTGCTTTAGAGAAAGTTTGAATGACGTCACAGTTTAATAGTAAGCGCTCAATAGCTATGAATTGTGGGACAGGCGTGGAATTCCAAGCATATTTGATTGGGGGTAGATAGACCCGGGAGATTCCGGGATAGACTACTAGGATCTCAGTAGAAACACATCTAAATCTGGTAAATAGTCAAAATAAATGAGCAGAATTTAAATGGATTCCAAATTAAATAGGTTATTTGAAGTGTTGAGTTCATTTTAAATAAAAAGAAACAAAGATTGTTTATGCCCGCCATTCTGCAACTACAGGCGTGAAATGTCTATAAATTGATGAAATTTGCGCATTTTTTAGTTATTCACAGTAATACATTTATCAAAATGTAGTAATTTACACGTTCTCTTATTGTATTTATAAAGTTATAGTACATTTTATTTCGGCAATATATCATGTCAAACTGTGGTATTATAAGTGTTTATCTGAATGTAATGTTTGAGACCATGAAAATGTAAAAAAAAACACAGTAAACGCGGGGGAATTTTCAACACATGTCATGTTATATATGGAGTTTCCGGTTTTATTGGTAGGGAATGACCTTATAATAAATTTGAATAGAACCACGGTCCTTCCGCAAGTAACGGGTAAAGTTCTCACATAAAAGT
The DNA here is from genome assembly GCA_029582155.1 of Panopea generosa. Taxonomy (NCBI): domain Eukaryota; kingdom Metazoa; phylum Mollusca; class Bivalvia; order Adapedonta; family Hiatellidae; genus Panopea; species Panopea generosa. Next base: position 32,235,559 of record CM055909.1, on the reverse strand, counting down.
TTGGAACAAGAGGAACAACAATAACACTGAATGGTTGGTTAGTCTATAACATGAACAAAGGTAAATACGTATATGAAGTGCATTAATATATTAATATTTCAAACAATAACGGTGAAAATAAAGACAAGATATAAACACACAATAACAATGTGCACGAGGTTTAAAACATTTAAAAAACAACAACAGCAACGATGTAATCACTTTAAAACTCGGAGACAGTGCTATTCTATAGAGTGTGAAGGTTCTAGGTCCGTTTGTACCAGCAGGAGAACGTTGTTTGTCAATTGTAGAAAATCACTTAAACTAGACCTTATTTGTTGATTTTATAAAATATGAGGTAAAACTCAATAGTCGTCAAAAGACAAATGTGCAAAATATTTAAATTTTGATCCATTTTATCTCAATTGTTTGCAATTTCAAATATTTTTTTCTGAAGTATCTACACAGTTGCTTGTTCTCATTTAAGTAAAGTAAATCTGTGTTTTCAAAAATAAAAACGTATCACTAGCTTAACTCACATCTAAAATTTTTTTTTATAAAAATCAAAAGCACAAAAATGTGCGCAAAACCGCAAACTCAGATAAAATCAGTATACTGCAAATAAACATAAAACATCCTTAAATGGATGTACTCTTAAAATTCCGTTTGTAATTTGTCAAACAACAAATGGTAAACTGCGTAGTTCAACACATAGTTCGCCGTTTTGCAGATGACGTCAGCTTTTGGTGGCGTTGCCCGGCGATGAACGGATACCTTCTGTCTCTATCCTTAAATAGAACCAACACATACAATTTTTTAGCATAACCCGATACTGGCCAAAAGTCTGCTTTTACTGCTTAAGTCGAAAAAATATCGGTGATAGAGTAGAGAGGCCTCTTAGTAATGAGCCCGTAGAAGTGGTCAACGTTTTCTGTTAAGCAAACATACAAACAACTGCTATAACTAAAAGCCTTAATTCATAAGTTAGCAAGATACAAACACAAAACGGTGATGATACGAGAGTGAGATATCCTGCTAACGGCATACAGGCAGCATACATTATAATGTTAAGTAACTGTTCTTTTATTTTATTATTTTTTTAATGGGGTTTAACGCCATTTTCAACACATTTCAGGTTATATATGGCATATCCAGTTTGACTGGCGGAGGAAGACCTCAGACTGAGGCAGACCGTCCTTCCGCAAGTCACTGGCAAACTTTCTCACATAGCGTTTTAGGAGCCAGCGGGACTCGAACTAACGACCTTAGCGGTGAGAGGTAAGTGATCTTCGACAACTCGGCCGTGGAAGATCACCTACCAAAATATTGACACAAAACGGTGATGATCCGAGAGTGAGAGTGAGCTAACGGCACACCTGCAGCAGACAGTATAATGTTTATCAACTGTTTTTTTTTGAAATTGAATCAGTGAATATTTTATTTTATGTCGAAACAGCATGAAAATGAGGGGGCGGGTTGGGATGATGATCAATCAATTAATTTAGTATGGCTTAACCTCCTTAGATCATCGCTTAGGTGGTTCCGAGTCCTGATTGGTAAGAGCACACGTGAGCAATTTTTTCAGTTATTTGCGGGATCTCCATCCTTCTAAGTTTGTTTCAGACTAGCGTATGCATATCCGGTGTCTTTACTAAACCAAATATACAGAAATGTGCTGAAAACGAAGTAAACATTCATTAAAAATTAAAGAGAAAACAAAAATTCTCATCTCACCTAAAACGTATCAGTTTGTGCAGGCCATCAGCGTTGTAAAAAGTAGGACTGCAGTGATGACAATGCTCAGAGTACCTGTCAGAACGCGTCCTGCGCTATCGCTAAGGTACTCGGTTGTTTGTTCAACGGTTAAAGTTACTGGTGTAACAGTGCTTGTTCTGACATCGGTGAACGTTATTCCAGTTACTGCTGTGGTGGAGGTTGTTCCAGTTACTGCTGTGGTGGGACGTTGTTCCAGGTGCTCCTGTGGTGGACGTTGTACCAGCTGCTCCTGTGGTAGACGTTGTACTAGCTGCTCCTCCTGTGGTGGGCGTTGTATCAGCTGCTCCTCCTGTGGTGGACGTTGTACCAGCTACTCCTCCTGAGGTGGACGTTTGTACCAGCTACTCCTCCTGAGGTGGACGTTGTACCAGCTACTCCTCCTGTGGTGGGCGTTGTATCAGCTGCTCCTCCTGTGGTGGATGTTGTACCAGCTGCTCCTGTGGTAGGACGTTGTACTAGCTACTCCTCCTGTGGTGGGCGTTGTATCAGCTGCTCTTCCTGTGGACGTTGTACCAGCTACTCCTCCTGTGGTGGGCGTTGTATCAGCTGCTCCTCCTGTGGTAGACGTTGTACCAGCTGCTCCTGTGGTAGACGTTTGTACTAGCTGCTCCTCCTGTGGTGGGCGTTGTATCAGCTGCTCCTCCTGTGGTGGACGTTGTACCAGCTGCTCCTGTGGTAGACGTTGTACTAGCTGCTCCTCCTGTGGTGGGCGTTGTATCAGCTGCTCCTCCTGTGGTAGACGTTGTACTAGCTGCTCCTCCTGTGGTGGGCGTTGTATCAGCTGCTCCTCCTGTGGTAGACGTTGTATCAGCTGCTCCTCCTGTGGTGGACGTTGTACCAGCTGCTCCTGTGGTAGACGTTGTACTAGCTGCTCCTCCTGTGGTGGGCGTTGTATCAGCTGCTCCTCCTGTGGTAGACGTTGTACTAGCTGCTCCTCCTGTGGTGGGCGTTGTATCAGCTGCTCCTCCTGTGGTGGACGTTGTATCAGCTGCTTCTCCTGTGGTGGACGTTGTACCAGTTGCTCCTGTGGTAGACGTTGTACTAGCTGTACTGGCAGTGTTCGTTATTCCAGTTGTTGCTGCGGTGGTCGTTGGTCCAGTTGTTGCTGCGGTGGTCATTGTTCCAGTTGTTGCTGTGGTGGTCGTTTTTCCAGCTGTTGTTGTGGTAGTCATTGTTCCAGTTGTACCAGATGTTTGTGTGGTAGTTGTACCAGTTGTTGCTGTGGAATAAAATAATTTTTATCATCATCATCATGCATTATTCAACATAATAAACCGGAATTAGATAAACTTTTGCTTTATCAGCAAGGAAGGTTTATCTGGTAGTAACACAAAATCCGATGACGTTTTTGCGTTGTGTTTAACTCACGTTTAAACACTTTTTCGACCGTGGATAAACAGGTAATCGTGTCATTAAAATGGATGAATAATAATTACTGAGTGGAACAGTTTCCATAGAAACTAGGGTTCTATATTTTTTTTTATTTTAATTTTATCAATCAAATTTGGAACAATTTTCAGGCGCATTTACTTCAGATACATGCGTTTGTAAAATTAGTCGTCGTTGTTGTAATTAAAAATAAATAAAATATGCAAATAATGACATGATAAATATAATATCATGTTAGTGTTTGATAGGCTTAAAACATAAAAGGTCTCACACATCAATTAATTTTGTATTGTTCTATATATAGAGACATGCACTTCTGGAACATTGGACGTCTCACACATCACATGAATTTTGAACTGTTCTACATATAGAGACGTGCACTTATGGAACATTGGACGTCTCACACATCAGTTAATTTTGTACTGTTCTACATATAGAGACATACACTTATGGAACACTGGACGTCTCACACATCAATGAATTTTGTACTGTTCTACATAAATTATAGAGACATGCACTTATGGAACATTGGACGTCTCACACACCAATTAATTTCGCACTGTTCTACATATAGAGACATGCACTTCTGGAACATTGGGCATCTCACACACCAATTAATTTGTATTGTTCTACATATAGAGACATGCACTTCTGGAACATTGGACGTCTCACACACCAACTAATTTTGTACTGCTCAACATATAGAGACGTGCACTTCGGGAACATTGGACGTCTCACACATCAATTAATTTTGTACTGTTCTACATATGGAGACGTGCAATTCTAGAACACTGGATGTCTCACACATCAATTAATTTTGCACTATCCGATTTGTTTTTACGAAAAAGGTATAAATTACTAAAAAAAAGTATTTCTTGAATTTCCGCATTCCTCATCAAACCACGGCTTGAGGCTATCAATACTGTTTTCTGGTACACCATGTTTGTAAATTTGTTTAAAAAGAGGTGAGCACACGTCCTCAATGGTATTCCCATTTTATTTTCATTTACCACTTCATTTGTGATGAGGTTGTTTAATTTGGTAATACGATGATTTAATTGACATTGTATATTATCGCTATTTATTTTATCTTGTGGTCATTACTTTTACCATCTTCCCATTAATATTTATGTGACAGGCGCCTTTATTAATTTTTTACAGGTATGTTGATTTAGATATTAATGTTAGTTGATATGTGTCTTTCTTTATATACTAGCTTAATTGCAATCACTTTAATCAAGTCATTTGAACAGTAAATTATGAATTCATTATTTGTATACTCATAGACACATAATGTTGACACAAGCATATAGCCTGTGTTACTGCTAGGTTATGCGTCAGTGCTTTTTGTCATGCCATAAGAATGCCCACTTACATATATTGCTGATACAGTTATAAATATTGATATAATATTTACATGTTCATATTAATGTTTTACAGATGAACCAATAGTATTGTACTAAAAATAAAATGTAACAACAAAGATCCAACCTTGTTCTAGTAACAAATCCATAATATCCAAACCGGTAACATCTAAATTCTGTTTTTTTCAAAATAAGTATCACCATTTTCATTATTTTCACGGTCCGTCGATCAACTAATTGAAAAATTGATAACGCAATGGTTTGGTAATACATTTTTTTTGCCTTTACCTCAAAATCATTAACAAGTTTAAAAACAAACAGCCTTGCTAACACATAATCAACTACACTGCAACTGAGGCTGCTAACATATGTGTACTTCGCAATGTTACAATCCAAACCGACCCTTCCTTTCAAAATAATTCTTTAACATTATGTGCGTTACAATATGTCCCAGTACAAAGGGTAAACCATAAAAGGCTATGCATGGTGGAATGTTCAGCTAAATCACTTACCTAAATCCGGAAGCGTTAGTAATAAAAGACAAAGTGAACAACCCAATATTCTTGAATTAACGATCGACATCTGAAATAGTATATAAAATAATAAAAATAGTAAATATAATAATTACTGATATTGATAGTTACAATAATAATACCAAGGAAACCTTGGAAATTATGGTTTTTCTAAGTGCCAAAATCGTGCAGTTTGGTTCATGTGTTAGGTCCTAGCAGTGCATTTTATACTAAAATGGTATAAAATGCATCAGAAAATAGATCAGAAACTGAAAAATATAAATCTGGGGATGTTCTTATTTTACAGAATTATTCACAGAGATTAAATGGATAACGTTTCCTGAAAGATTTAAATTTCAAAAAGTAATTCTCGTGTATAAATCAGTAAATGATCAGGCTCCTGAATATCTCAAAGATTTATTTACTCTAACAGCCAATATTCAAACACGCACACTACGGTCATCCTCTAATCTACAGTTGTGTTCTCCTAATGTTCATACACGCACACTACGGTCATCCTCTAATCTACAGTTGTGTTCTCCTAATGTTCATACACGCACACTACGGTCATCCTCTAATCTACAGTTTGTGTTTTCCTAATGTTCATACACGCACACTACGGTCATCCTCTAATCTACAGTTGTATTCTCCTAATGTTCATACACGCACACCACGGTCATCCTCTAATCTACAGTTGTATTCTCCTAATGTTCATACACGCACACCACTGTCATCCTCTAATCTACAGTTGTATTCTCCTAATGTTCATACACGCAAACCACAGTCATCCTCTAATCTACAGTTGTATTCTCATAATGTTCATACACGCACACTTCGGTCATCCTCTAATCTACAGTTGTATTCTCCTAATGTTCATACACGCACACTTCGGTCATCCTCTAATCTACAGTTGTATTCTCCTAATGTTCATACACGCACACCACGGTCATCCTCTAATCTACATTTATATTCTCCTAATGTTCATAAACGCACACCACGGTCATCCTCTAATCTACAGTTGTATTCGCCTAATGTTCATACACGCACACTACGGTCATCCTCTAATCTACAGTTGTATTCTCCTAAGCCTAATTCTGAAATGTTTCGAAATTCGTTTGCTTATTTAGGCTCTTGATTTTGGAATTCTATTCCATCTTATATAAAAAATGCAAATTCTATTAATCAGTTCAAAGCTTTATATTTTCAATATTTTTAACAACTATCAGATGTATTAAGAATCGGATTTCAAACCCAGAACCTCATGCACATATGAGGATGAATGTTTGATTGAGCTAGTGGCGGCACGCACCCGCCCCCTCGCCAGAAACCTCCGTGCCCCTGAAAAAAACTGATATTAACAACGTCAAATGCTGCATTCTAATGAGGTTTTAGACTAACAGATATGGTTGCCATTTACTCCAGTTGGGGTAAAAGGGACATCCCCTGAAAAATCTTGAAATCTTAAAAATCAATTACAGCAATTTGGTAACAATAAGGGGGAAATGGTTGCTAAAAAGAGTGTGAAGGGGGCTGGTGGCTGTACGGGGTCTTGAAGGGACCTGGTACAGGGTCTTTACCCGGAATATTTTTATATTTAAAATATCAAATGCTGCATCCTAGTGAGTTTTTAGCATAAAAAAATATGTTGTCATTTATTCCAGGGTGCGTCCTCGCAAAAAAACTTACGACGAAAATCGTCGTTAACGTAAACTAACAATAATTAATAATATGTTTAATTTTCATCCAAATGAAGCCAAATCGGCTCAAATCATGCCGAGAGTTATATATTTTCTGAAAATACAATCATTTTAAATATTAATCAAAATTTGAATACACAACGGAGAAATTGTCAAATTGATTTACGTCGACACCCAACCTGAACATTTAAGGGGAGGGGGGGGGGGGGGGCGACCCCCTGTCCCACCCCCTGTTCCTAAGCCTATGTTACTCCAGTGTGGGAGAGAGTGTCCCGTGCTGGTTGGGATACGAGGGGTTCTTGAGATCTTAAAAATCAAATACCGCAATTTAGTAACGAGAAGGAGGAAAATAGTTGTCGATTATTCAAATATTTTTGTGACAATTAAACGTTTTATTAAGATAAAACTATAAGATGTATTAAAACGAGCTTCGAATGAGTTTGAACTAAGGTACAAGGTCTTAACCCATATCTTTTAAATATTTAAAACAACAAATGTTACATTCTATTGAGTTTTTAAGGTAAAATACAGAGTTATTTACTCGAGATGATTTTTTGGTGACCTTTAGACATTTCTATCAATATAGTGAGGGTTGAATATAATAATAATGATCATAATAATAATAGTAATAATAATAATAATAATAATAATAATAATAATAATAATAATAGAAATAATAATAATAATAATAATAATAATAATAATAATAATAATAATAATAATAATGATCATAAAAATAATACTTATAATTAAATAAAAATAATTAATAATAACAATAATAATATATATGATAATAATGATAATAATTGTATCAATAATAATATATTTTTTATATCACAATGCTTGAGGAAAAGCTGACTGCTTCAAACATTTTTGAATGTTTGCTTATACCTGTTAGATATTGCCATAAAGACTTGGATATTATCTATATAGTTATAAAACTTCATATCAGCCATGAATAGTATTTATATACTAATATATGAGTCTGTTGTAGTACAAATAAGGCAGTGTTTGACTACATATGTCATAAAATACCATATTCTATCGACCCCCCACCCCCTCCCCCAACTCTTTTGTTAATGTCCAGACCTTTAAATTTTTTAAAAAAATCATTAAAGTGTAAATAAAAATATAATTTAAAGAATTAAAACAAATTTGAAAAAAAACCACCCACACAAAAATACAAAAAAGACAAATCAACAATGGTTTGAAATGACAATTTACAAACTAATAACATTATAGCCTACCGTTTTAGCACTTCCGTTAATCAATTTGTATCACTTGTAATGAAAATTTTGTTTTAACAATCCAAACTAAAGGTGAATTTTGTGCAATGACAGAGACTAAGGTTGAAAGGTCATACAGATGATTATATGTTATTTACCAAAATGATGTACGGAAACATATAGGGGTAAAAAAAGCACGTTATCACATAATTTACGGTACATGAGTGTAATACACCCTTGAAATATTTTTCTGTATTAGCCTAGTGTAATATCACTTCCGATTCATCGTTCGGTATTTTCTGTATTACTCAGCTCTCGTAAACTCGTTTAATAAATTCAATGATAAATGGGCACTCATGTAATATCCTCTATATATTGAATGAAGTTTAGAGGCGCTTTCAATGTTCAGTAATATTTATATCAAATGTTCAGTTTAAACGACAGTCCATGTGCGTACACTCTGGGGGACTAGCAAACACTAAATACAAATGAATACATATTAAAGAAAATATATCAGGAAATTTAAAAATTGGCTAAAAACATGTTTTTCAATATACCATGCCTGCACATACTCACTGACCCCGTATTGCTAAAGGAATATCTATTTAAATATACCAAAATAATACACTGAAAAGGGATTTCCTAACTTGGGCTACTCGCCTTTATTCAACTAAAATTCATTCCCGTAGAAAGTTGGAACGCATTTTATGAAGTATGAAATTAGTCACGTGATTATTTTGATTTCAGTTGATCCGTTTTGAAGGTTTACACGCACTAAAACTTGTTTCATCTTAGAAATGACGATGTGAATATCGTCAAGCAGTATTTAATGTGCTATCTATTTTTAGAATAGGGTTTTCCACCTTTTGGTGGATTTGAAAAACTAAACCATTCTTATTTTATATATTACTGATACAAGATGCTTTTTTCCATTTTAACAATATTTTTAGACATTTAAAGCTTTTTCCCCCTGATATACTCCCTTTAAATGAGTCGGAAGAAAGCTATAATAGCTTATATATAGCAGTGTGCTGGTTGCGTAAAGTGTAATTATATTATGACATAACGTTTTTTTGATATAAAGATTCTAGCATAGAAACTAAAAGAAAAATATTAAAACGTGATAAAAGATATAATGATGAATCAAATTTTTGATGAGATTATCAACATGTTCATCGCAAGAACGAGTTTTAACAACTGTTACACCAAGTACCTTTTCACTCTTACCGCAGTACATTTCTTGAATAAATAATGGTTACACTTTGATGAAAATAACACATAGGGTAACTAAATAATGCAATGCCAATCTATTCAATATAAACAAGCAATATTTAATTAAATTATCAGTATATTTTAATATAAACTTTAATAATTTGTGATTATCAGTGTATATATGGTGAAATAAAACAAACTTAATTTAGTCGGTATTCCATTTTTTGTGTTGATTTTAGCACTGCAGCCTCTGTTAGCGCCACTCCAGTAACTATTTTCACATTTCCTTGTTTTGAGACCGAATATGAATTCATTATGAATGAAAGTCTGTCCACCACGACTGTTTTCTATGAACCTGATGTTGACTTGCACATTTGCCATATTGACATGAATGATGATGAAATAATAAACATGAACCAATATATAGGCACTAAAATGATAAATGGTCGCTTGTTTGTATTACAGTATGTTTTAGTCATTATTAATTTTAATCATATTTAAGTAAGACCTAATCATTTAGTTTGTAACATTAGATATATGATTATTTAATATCATTTACATAATCACCCCAATGTGTATTTTAATTATCCAATCATAAATTGCTCAATTTTCAATCCAATAATCATTTACATAATATATTCTCTTTATTTCCCCCATTAAGGAGATAATGAAATGGAATGTTCACAAAACAAGATGTGCAAATATACAGCATTCAATGTGAACAAGTATGTGTGTTTACAGGGAAAATATAAACAAATATTATATATATACATATAACATGAAATATCAGAGAGAGAGAGAGAGAGAGAGAGAGAGAGAGAGACAGACAGACAGACAGACAGACAGACAGACAGACAGACAGACTTGCTGAGTATGAATCACATACGGCTTGCATAGGTGCTAAATCAAAAGTTTGGGAAAGTGAGGTACAACCAAATGGATAGATACTGACGTTTTTTTTTCTTACAAACGATTACTTTTGCTTTCGGATGAAATATATTAACTTTTAGTTTTATTGCATTGATAGCCATGCCAGTCGTTAACATCAAGTATTCATGTATTAATGAGAGACGACAGCCCCAGGAAACAGACCTGGAAACTATTCATGTAAGCACTGAAAACTTTCTTCTCATTCAAGCTAAAACTAATTTGTAAAAACCCTTATGGTCAGCCTTAGTTATCGAGTTTAGGTACGTCATCCTTTCAGCAGGACAGCTAGTGCTGACTACGAATCATAGATACTAGCCCAGGGAATGGGCCTGGAAATTATTCATGTAAGCGCTGTAAATCTTCTCATTCAAGCTAAAACTAGCTAGAAAAAAAACCTTTGTTGTGTCCATGAGCAAGACACTTTTTCCGCATATGCTTTGTACTGGTTCTACCCAGGACGACTTCGACGTGTGATTTGTCTAAGTTGTTAAAACTGGTTTCACAATCAATGTAAAATGTTAAAGTTTAAACCAGTAAAAACCCTTATGGTCAACCATAGTTATCAAGTTGAGGTACGTCATCCTTTTAGCACCACAGCTAATGCTGACTACTAATCCTATATTAATACTAGAGATCAGGGAACGGGACAATGCTGGTGATAAATACTTGTCAGTTCTTAATCAACAAACACGTTATTATAAACATATCGCATACTTTACAATGAGTTTCTTTTGATTTATAATTGGTTTCTATTTGCATAAATGTATACTATACCTTCAATTATTGTGATACGATGATGAGACTGATGGCTAACCAAATATTAAAAGGTCATAAACGGTGATTTCAAATACGATCGCCATATCAATTTTACAGGTATTAATTTTGGTTGCATATTCAGTGTCTCTCCGTAAAGATTTTAAATGACGTGATTTTCCTACGTGAAGGGAATTTGGCATCTGGATATATATTTGTTAAGTTTTACAAATATTTAAAAGGTCTGGAGTAGCACATTTAATTACATTACAGGTTTTAAATTTTATTCATCGCCTAACGCTATGCATACTTAAATACTAGCAAAACGGTTTAAGATATGTCTTCCAAATACATTGTTTAAACGGCAATTTGATATATTACACTGAATACAAGTTGTTTAACTTGAAAGAAGCAGAATAACAGATACATATAATACAACAGTCACATGTTACACACCTGGGCTTTTTCCCTATCTTGATATTTGAGTGACTCGGACAGTACACCTTTTTACATAGTACGTTTACATGTGTCACGCACTCACGAACTCAAGCACGCACTCACGTGCGCGCATCCATGCACTCATGTCTACAGTCTTACATGGACTTCGCTATATGTCCTTCTATTTCGGTAAGAAGAAAACCAATGGCATACAAATAAACAGTTGATTCTGCTAGTGGTAGGTTATATATACAAAGCACCAAAGTAGTAGAAGAAAACTGGCAACTGCCATGAATTGTGGAACAGACATAGAGTTACCTGCATTTTCATTGGGGGCTTAATGGACCTGTTTCGGGAGATATCAGGTTCTGAAATAGAATACAGCTCTCCTGATTCGGGAGATATCAGTTCTGGTATAAAATACAGGTCTCCTGATTCGCGAAATATCAGGTTTTGTGATAGATTACAGCTCTCCTTATTCCCTATAACAGGTTCTGTGATAGACTACAAGTCTCCTGATTCGGGAGATATCAGGTTCGGTGATAGACAACAAGTCTCCTGATTCAGGAGATATCAGGTTCTGTGATAGACAACAAGTCTCCTGATTCAGGAGATATCAGGTTCTGTGATAGATAACAGCTCTCCGGATTCCCGAGATATCAGGTTCTATGATAGACTACAAGTCTCCTGATTCGGAAGATATCAGGTTCTGTGATAGATTATAGCTCTCCTGATTCGGGAGATATCAGGTTCTGGGATAGACTACAAGTCTCCTGATTCGAAAGAAACCAGGTTCGGTGATAGACTACAAGTCTCCTGATTCGGGAGATATCAGGTTCTGTGATAAACTACAGTTCTCATGATTCGGGAGATATCAGGTTCTGTGACAGACTACAGGTCTCACCTGATTCGCGAGATATCAGGAACTTGGATAGACTACAGCTCTTCTGATTCGGGAGATATCAGGTTCTTGGATAGACTACAGTTCTCATGATTGGGAGATATCAGGTTCTGGGATAGACTACAGCTCTCCTGATTCGGGAGATATCAGGCTCCGGGATAGACTACAGGTCTTCTGATTCGCGAGATATCAGTTTCTGGGATAGACTACAGTTCTCCTGATTCGGGAGATATCAGTTTCTGGGATAGACTACAATTCTCCTGATTCGGGAGATATCAGTTTCTGGGATAGACTACAATTCTCCTGATTCGGGAGATATCAGTTTCTGGGATAGACTACAATTCTCCTGATTCGGGAGATATCAAGTTCTGTGATAAACTTCAGCTCTCCTGATTCGGGAGATATCAGTTCTGGGATAGACTACAAGTCTCATGATTCGCAAGATATCAGATTCTATAATAGACTACAGCTCTCCTGATTCGAGAAATATCAGATTCTAGTGTAGACAACAGTTTGATTTGGGAGATATCAGGTCTGGAGTAAACTACAGTTCTCATGATTAGGGAGACATCCGGTTCTGGAATAGATTATAGCTCTCCAGATTCGGGAGATATCAGGTTCTAAGATAGACTACAACTCTCTTGATTCAGGATATATAATATTCTGGGATAGACTACAGCTCTCCAAATTTGGGAGATATCAGTTTTGGGGTAGAATCCAGCTCTCCTGATTCGAGAGATATCAGGTTCAGTTAAAGAGAACAGATTTCCTGGCGGCTCGGGAGATATCAGTTCTGGGATAGACTACAGCTCTCCGAATTCGGGAGATATCATGTTTTGTGAGACAACAGCACTTCTGATTCGGGAGATATCAGTTCTGAGATAGACTACAGCTCTCCTGATTCGGGAGATATCAGATTCTGGAATAGAATATAGTTCTCCTGATTAGGGATATATCAGGTTCTGTGACAGACGACATGTTCCTGATTTGGGAGATATCAGGTTCTGTGATAGACTACAGTTCTCCTGATTCGAGAGATATCAGGTTCTGGGATAGACTACATCTCTCCTGATTCGGGAGATATTAGTTTCTGGGATAGACAACAGCTCTTTATTGGGGAGATATCAGGTTCCAGAATAAACTACATTTCTCATGATTCGGGAGATATCAGGTACTGGGATAGACTTCAGCTCTCCTGATTCGGAAGATTTCAGGTTCTGGAATAGAGTACAGCTCATCTGATTCGGGAGATATCAGTTTCTTGGGTAGATTACAGCTCTCCTGATTCGGGAGATATCAGGGTTTTGTATAGACTACAGCTCTCTTGATTCGGGAGGTATAAGATTCTGGGATAGACTACAGCTCTCCTGACTGGGGAGATATCAGGTTCTGTGATGGAGAACTTTTCCTGGCGGCTCGGGAGATATCAGCTCTTGGATACACTAGAGCTTTCCTGATTCGAGAGATATCAGGTTCTGTAATAGACTACAGCTCTCCTGAATAGGGAGATATTCGGTTCTGTGATGGAGAACAGTTCCCGTGGCGGCTCGGGAGATATCAGTTCTTGGATACTCTACAGCTCTCCTGATTCGGGAGATATCATGTTCTTTGATAGACTGCAGCACTCCTGATTCGGGAGATATCAGTTCTAGGACAGACTACAGCTCTCCTGATTTGGGAGATATCAGGTTCTTTGATAGAATGCAGTTCTCCTGATTCTCTCCTGATTCGGGAGATATCAGGTTCTGTGATAGACTGCAGCTCTCCTGATTCGGGAGATATCAGTTCTAGGATAGATTACAGTTCTCCTGATTCGGGAGATATCAGGTTCTGTGATAGACTGCAGCTCTCCTGATTCGGGAGATATCAGTTCTAGGATAGATTACAGTTCTCCTGATTCGGGAGATATCATTTTCTGTGACAGATTACAAGTATTTTGATTCGGGAGATATCAGAATCTGGGATATACTACAACTCTCCTGATTCGGAAGATATCAGGTTCTGGGATAGAGTACAGCTCATCTGATTCGGGAGATATCAGGTTCTTAGGTAGATTACAGCTCTCTTGATTCGGGAGATATTGGGTATATTAGGTATTTTACGAAAAATGATCTTGAATTAGAGATACTAAGGTTTAAAGTAAAATTTCTGTTATTTTGTTGTTATTTAAGCTGTAACATACACATTTTGAAATCAAAAGTACTTCAACAATTTTAAACACGTCCTGCTGGGAATGGTATTGCTTTGATGAGAATTTCATTCTGCAATGTAAACATTTTAATTTGTGTACCTAAGATGAATGGAAGTTAAGATAATTGGAAACGAGATATTTGAAGATTTTGCGTGATAACGCGAGCGTTCACAAACTCTCATTCAGTTCCCTTTCCTTCTCTATATAATTCCTTGGTCGGATGTTGATTAAAATGCTATTTTAGTTAAAAAGGCTTTAACTTAATACAATATTTAAATGTGTACATTCGGAGATGAAATACAATCCCGTGCATTGTGTCGTAAGTGACCTTATGTACAAGTTTGAAAAGAATCAGGCAAAAACGTGTTTGAATTATTGAACGGAAGTTGATTCAAATATTTTAGTTTAAATAAAGCGACTAACCTCTTGTAAATTACTACACGAGGAACTGTAGCAAGTAAACAATAATAAGCCATCGATTGTTTGAGTTATTGAGCGGTTGTGGATTCAAAAAGGACATACCATATGTAACGTTTGAGATGCGGGATTTCATTGAATGAGTCACGTGATTTCATTTTGTTTCCAATTGGATCCGCCATACAGGTTAATGCGTTGTAAAATTTATTTCATTGCAGACATGGTAGAAGAATCCGGGTGTCGATGTGAAGGTCGTCAATGATGTCTATATTTCAAATGGGCATTTCGTTTGCAGTTCACTCCGATTGAAATATCAATATTGTCACGTTTTTTAGTAGATTTGACATACCAAACCATTCGGATTTTATTTATTAATAATAATGAGATGCTTTTCATCCTAATTATAAGTAATTGTTTTTTAATTCATTTAAAGCTTTTTTTCTGATATACACTGAAGGAGACAAACGGAACCAAAGGATGTTTAAGAAATAAACTTTGACGTCATCACATTCTTTCATACTTTGCAACCTATATTTGTTTTGGTTCTAAACTCTTTTCATTTCTTATTTGTTACAGCTGTTATACCTATAAATGTCTGTTCAAAAAATGATAGAAAGATTAATGAAAATACAATTTAAGTTTTTAGACAGAATATCCGTAATATTGGAAGTTTCATATAAATGTGCAGTTTTACCGCTAAGATAAAAAAAACAAACATCGGCGATATAGGTGAGGCCTCTTTGATACAAGCATGTATACTAAACGGAACAGCTAACCCGCTACCTGATATTTTATGTACCTGATATTTTATGTATTTTCTGAAAAAAGTACCAAAGCAATTCCCTCGAAATTTGGATTTAAATTAGAAAGAACATTCAAGGTGATGTAAAATCAATATATAATTGTATGTTTATGTCGCATAAAAGTAATAACGCTATTCAATATTTGGCAAATTTATTCGAACTACAAAAGTGGCGAGTTAGCTGTTCTGTCCACTATATGTTGATATGTTATTACGTGATTTGATAAGCTGTATAAAAATGTACACCATTATAAGGCTCAATCAAAATAAACTCTTCTGTATTCTATTTTTTGTTACCTACATTTTCGACCGATCGCTGCTCTTCATTAGCTGTCTTAAAAAATGTTCGCCAATTCTTTAGCCTTAATCATTTTATTACAATATAATCTATCCCCATCTCATATGACATATATCCATCTCATGTAATTTACCACTATCTCACATAAAGCTTATCGAATTATCGACACCTTGATCGGAAGTTTCAAATTCTTTAAAAGGTGATTTCGGTGATACGTTTAGTTGTATTAGGCTATATACCTATATATAGCGTATCCTTTGTGCAAAGCCTTTTACACACTGGTTTAAACACTTAAAGTTTTATAAGTCGGTATGTCCTCGTAATTTAGTTTATGTATATAAAGTGCAGTTGGAACGCCAAGTAACTGCGTTTGCACATTTATCAAACAGAAGTCTCACGCACATATACATTTGGCATATCGAGTTTCATTGCCGGAGAAGTCCCAAGACATCATAATGAATCTGAGTAGAACCCTTGGATCATGTAACTGGCAAACGTTTTCGTATTAAGTGTGTGGACCGAGTGGGGCTCGAACCCACAACCTCAGTGGGGACAGGTTAGTCGACAGCGCTCAAGATCACTCGCTCGTGGAAAAGCCATGACCAATACGTTAATCGTTCGTCCAATAACCCAATAAAGGTAAAACATGCAAATTCATTAAACCATTTCAAAAATGTGTATTTGCGATGGGTTGAATTAAAGCATAATTTTCAGAGCCCAACCTCATAAATATTTTGTCAAAAATATATTTATAGACCTGAGTCTAAAATCGATGAACGGTTTCTTTTACTGTTATTGATTTTGTTTTTCATATTATTTAACGCAGTGATGCATTTACGTTTGAGAGCCTCACGGATGATTGACTTGTTCTATTGAGTCCTCTCGTTAAATAAAGACTGGGACAGTATGGTAATATTAATGTATTTTAGCATATTATTTTTAGTATGTATATTAAAAGCACTGATTGTCTGTTACAATACTAAACCGTTCATAGCCTGGTCTCATTTTGAAGCCGAATTCTTCTCAGGATCCGTGTAAAAACAAAAATTAAAGCGTAAACACTTAAATCGATCTCGAATTTGAAACTATCAATGTCA
This sequence comes from Panopea generosa, assembly GCA_029582155.1. Taxonomy (NCBI): domain Eukaryota; kingdom Metazoa; phylum Mollusca; class Bivalvia; order Adapedonta; family Hiatellidae; genus Panopea; species Panopea generosa. Next base: position 32,218,577 of record CM055909.1, on the reverse strand, counting down.
GTTTGAGGCAGTTACTTAATCAAATAAATGTTTATGTCTCTGTTCGAAGTAGTCTTGCAATATATAAATGTATTTTGTTATAATGAGTCCATTCAAATTTTGAGTAGCACATGAACGTTGAGTAGCACATGAAACTTGAGTAGTGTATGAAACTTGAGTAGTGCATGAAACTTGAGTAGTGTATGAAACTTGAGTAGCGCATGAAACTTGAGTAGCACATGCACGTTGAGTAGTACATGAAACTTGAGTAGACATGAATGTTGAGTAACGCATGAAACTTAAGAAGCAGATGAAACTTGAGTAGCACATGGAACTTGAGTAGCACATGAAACTTGAGTAGTGCATGAACGTTGAGTAGCACATGAAAATTAAGTAGCACATGAACTTTGAGTAGCACATTAAACTTGAGTAGCACATGAAAGTCGAGTAGCACATGAAACTTGAGAAGCATATGAAACTTGAGTAGCACATGAAACTTGAGTAGCACATAAACATTGAGTATCTCATGAACATTGAATAGCGCATGAAACAATGTCTTATAACATTTTACTCTGGTTGTCGTACTTCTAAAACGCGTGATGGTATAATCACAACAGAAAACAATAATATGTACATTATGTTTAATATAATTTAGCAATATAATGTTTGCGCGTCGTAAGTCTATATTCATATCACATTTGATAGATTCACAATAAAAGAAAATATATGACACATTTTAATCTATGTTGTATTAAAATAAAATAAAAGAAACAATGAATAGGGTTTTACGGCGTACCAACACATTAAAGGTTAATCGACGCCAACAGGAAGGAAGATTCCAGGTTCACTCTACATGTACAAAAACAACAAATTAACATACAGATTAAAAATAATACATCAACAAATGAATATGCAGAATGAACCTAGAACCTTGATACCTGCAGAACTGCAGAGTTTCAGCAAATTCTATCGTATTACTCAATGTGTCGCTTCTTACGACATGCATAAGCCACAGTGATCCTATTCTTGCCATCAGTCATGGCTTCCTGGAACCACACAGGGGTTGATAATCTAACCACAATAGTGAACATGACAAAAAATGATAAAATGAATATGACACCCATTCGGAGGATTCCTACCCCTCTGCAGAGATGGACAGTGATTCTATTCTTAGCCGGAACCACACGGGCTAAAAGAAACAAACACGTACACCATTTATATCATATACCGGTTATCGGTACCAGTATCAGTGCAAGTGCCAGTGCCGGTACCAGTATCAGTGCCAGAACCAGTGCCAGTATCAGTACCAATACCAGTGCCAGTACCAGTGCCAGCACCAATATCAGTGCCGGTACCAGTACCAATACCAATGCCAGTGCCAGCACCAATATCAGTGCCGACACCATTACCAATACCAATGTCAGTGCCAATACCAGTGCCAGTATCAGTACCAGTATCAGTACCAGTAGTAACAAAACTAGCAACATAATAAGAAGCAGAAATACAAGAAGTAGCAGAAGTAGTATTATAGGAAACAAGTTATATATATATATGGAGCATGAACTGTATCGAGTCTTGATAATTGATTAATATTGTCAATATGTTGTCACTTCTGTGCAATATTCCAGATGTGTTTGTTCAATGATGTGTATGCCATCATTCAAGTCGTATGTGAATCTTAATATTTCAACACAAACATGAACAATAAGACATTTAACTCTTACATGTACTATAACAGTAACTTGTCAGAGTTGTCTTTCTTTCTTTAGCTTTACAATTAAGTCATATAACTTTTCTTCTATATGATATTTCCTAAAAAAAGTCATTTTAGGTGGACGAAAACTTGATGGGGAAGTATTCAATGACTTACATAGGTTAGGTATATACGGTACTGCTATGCTAACCAGTCTAGCAGACACTAGGGGTGGTATTCACCAACCATTCTTAAGAACATTCTCAGACTTGAACTCAAAAATGAATTTTGAAAAACACACTTATAGACCATTGTTTTAGGTCAATATTTGCAAGCATGTTGGGACACATAATATATAGTCAAATAAACTCTTAATTTTATTCTATCTGTCATGGGAAACTAGATATCTAAGGCTAAAATTTGGATGGCCAAGCTCAACTCTAAGAATATTCTCAAGAACGGTTGGTGAATACGACCCCAGATGTAGCCCGGAACAATATATTAGAAAATGATGGAAATTGATTTAGTATATTTACCATTTACAAACCGTTGTTTGTCGTATGGGTACAACAAAATACATGTATGTATTTCAACAAAGAAAGCTCATATTTGACCCTCGGCACATCGCTAGCTCAGAGTCGATATACTTTCAACTATATGTATATATTGTTTTTTTTTAAAAAATGTCCTAGTTTAGGTATGCAAAGAATATTTAAGGTTACAAGAACGGTTGCTAGATATGCGATAAATATAAAAAATATATTGACTTATCATTTTGGCTTTGTTTTCAAGCGGCTGGAATTCAACCCCAAGTAGGTTTATTCGATAAAGGAATACGAAAAGAATAACTATAAATAAAATGTACAATAACAAAAGTAGAAATTTCCGGAAATAGTTCTAAGATAGATGGTACATATCTCAGAATAACCGGCGATTTGGAACTCAATTGTTGAACTATTATATAGACGTCCTTCGATTTTTGAGAATTGTTACTATTTATAGAAAATATATCCAACAACGCCTCGAGACGCGACTACTAAACCTAAGCAAATTTGCCCAGGTAAACATAAAAACAACAGACATCATACTTTCCCAACTATTTTATTTCAAAAGCAGAGGACTGACCCCTTCTGTCATTTTTTAAATACACACAAACACACACACATATATATATCACAATTATTTTAATAAACAAATTCAATGAAACCAATGCGTTTGAGCACGTTGATTGGTCAATTGCTTAGAGAAAGTTTGAATGACGTCACAGTTTAATAGTAAGCGCAATCTGAACACCTCGACCTTTACTATGATGCTACGCAATATAAGGCGCCATTTTGGAACAACTTTCAGTCACATTATAAAATAAAATGGCGGGGCCCTTATGCCACCTTATATACATGTCCGTTGAAAATATAAACGTTGGTTTATCAAGACTAATATTTTAAATTTCTCTATAAACATGACCGATGTCGAGTGCATAAATAAAAAATCGATATAATAACGCCATTTATTCAACTTAATGTCGGATACATAATTTGTTAACTTTCACGAGAATGTACAAGTACACAGGCTAATAACGTTCAAGAGCTATACACGACGAGGTGTATTAACGGAGAATACGGAAATACCTGATGTTTCACGATTGATAGTAAGTGCTCAATAGCTATGAATTGTTGGACATGCGTGGAATTCCAAGCATATTTGATTGGGGGGGGGGGGGGGGGGGGGGGCAACGACAACGACAACGACAACAGCAACAGCAACAGAAGCAACATCAACAACAACAACAACAACAACAACAACAATTAATGGTCGGTTATTTCGATAACAAATGTGAATGAAGTGCATTACTATATTAATATTTCAAACAATAACAGTAAAATAAAGACAAGATATAAATACACAATAACAATGTGCACGACATTGAAAACATTTAAAAAACCCACATCATCGACGTGATCACTTTAAAACTGGGAGACTGTGCTATTGTACAGAGTGTGAAGGTTCTAGGTCCGTTTGTACCAGTAGGAGAACGTTGTTTGTCAATTGTAGAAAATCACTAAAACTAGACCTCATTTGTTGATTTAATGAAATATGAGGTAAAACTCAATAGTCGTCAAAAGACAAATGTGCAAAATATTTAAATTTTGATCCATTTTATCTCAATTGTTTGCAATTTCCAAAAAAAAAAATTCTGAAGTATCTACACAGTTGCTTGCTCTCATTTAAGTAAAGTAAATCTGTGTTTTCAAGAATAAAAACGTATCAAAAGCTTAACTCACATCAAAATGTTTTTTTTTTGTAAATCAAAAGCACAAAATGTGCGCAAAACTGCATCCTCAGATAAAATCAGTATACTGCAACTAAACATAAAACATCCTTAAATGGATGTACTCTTAAAATTCCGTTTGTAATTTGTCAAACAACAAATGGTAAACTGCGTAGTTCAACACATAGTTCGCCGTTTTGCAGATGATGTCAGGTTGTGTAGGCGTTTCACAGCAATGAACGTATATCTCCTGTTTCGCTCCTTAAATAGAACCAACACATACATGTATATAAAACGCATTCTGATAATGGATCATCTGCCTTATCTAAATTTAGAGATGACATCTGACCTTTTTTTGTTTAGTAAACGGTGTATACAATCAATTCATGTTTGTTTAAAGATACATTGCCTATAAATGTATGTTTCTGTAAATAATGAATCACAAGGAAAAAGGTCCCATTCGAAGAAAATGTTTGGTTCCGTTCTTGTAGATTGTCTTATTTATGAGAAATATGTTATTTCACGGATATTTTAGCATAACCCGATACTGGTCAATGGGTGACTTTATCGTGGGCCGCGATTTAGTATCTGGTCAGCAGAATTAAAAAATACAATATAAGCTTTTTGACATAATGCCAATAACATAAGGTGTTTGGTATAAATGTACAGTTTTACTGCTAAAGTCGAAAAAATATCGGTGATAGAGTAGAGGCCTCTTAGTAATGAGCCCGTAGAAGTCGTCAACGTTTTCTGTTAAGCAAACATACACACAACTGATAGGTTCACAAACCTGCTATTACTAAAAGCCTTAATACATAAGTTAGCAAGATACAAACACAAAACGGTGATGATACGAGAGTGAGATATCCTGCTAACGGCATACAGGCAGCATACATTATAATGTTGAGTAACTGTTCTTTTATTTTATTATTTTTTTAATGGGGTTTAACGTCTTTTCCAACACATTTCAGGTTATATATGGCATATCCAGTTTTACTGGTGGGAGAAGACCTCAGACTGAGGAAAACTGAGTAGAACCACTGTCTTTCCGCAAGTCACTGGCAAACTTTCTCACATAAAGTTTTATGAGCCAGCGGGATTCGAACTTACGACCTTAGCGGTGAGAGGTAAGTGATCTTCGACAACTCGGCCACGGAAGACCACCTACCAAAATACAGACACAGAACGGTGATGATCCGAGAGTGAGAGTGAGCTAACGGCACACCTGCAGCATACAGTGTAATGTTTATCAACTGTTCTTTTATAAGTTTGAGATAACATAAGATCCTGCTTTTAATACAGTTTGATTTCGGTTTGAAATTGAATTAAGGGCATCAGTGAATATTGTATTTTATGTCGGGACAGCATGAAAATTAGGGGGAGGGGGGGGGGGGGGGAAGGTGAGGGAGTGGATGATAATCAATCAGTTAATTTAGTATGGCTTAACCTTCGTAGATCATCGCTTAGGTGGGTCCGAGTCCAGATTGGTAAGAACACACGTGAGAAAGTTTGTCAGTTACTTGCGGGAACTCCATCTTTCTAAGTTTGTTTCTGACTAGCGTTTGTATATCCGGGATGTTTCCTAAACTAAATATACTGGTGGCTATATTTAAACAGAAATGTACTGAAAACGACGTTAAAATTCATTAAAAATTAAAGAGAAAACACAAATTCTCATCTCACCTAAAATATATCAGTTTGTGCAGGCCATCAGCGTTGCAAAAAGTAGGACTGCAGTGATGACAAAGCTCAGACTACCTGTCAGAACGGGTCCTGCGCTATCGCTCATGTCACAAATACTGCACTCGGTTGTTTGTTCAACAGTAAAAGTTACTGGTGTAACAGTGCTTGTTCTGACATCGCTGAACGGTGTTCCAGCTACTACTGTGTTGGGCATTGTTCCAGCTGCTCCTCCTGTGGTGGACGTTGTTCTAGCTGCTCCTGTGGTGGACGTTGTACTAACTGCTGCTTCTGTGGTGGACGTTGTATTAGCTGCTCCTTCTGTGTAGGACGTTGTACTAGCTACTCCTCCTGTGGTGGTCGTTATTCCAGCTGCTTCTTCTGTGGTGGACGTTGTTCCAGCTGCTCCTGTGGTGGACGTTGTACTAACTGCTTCTCCTGTGGTGGACGTTGTACTACCTGCTCCTTCTGTGGTGAACGCTGTACTAGCTGCTCCTCCTGTGGTGGACGTTGTACTAGCTGCTCCTCCTGTGATGGTCGTTGTTCCAGCTGCTCGTCCTGTGGTGGACGTTGTACCAGTTGCTCCTGTGGTGGACGTTGTACTAACTGCTCCTCCAGTGGTCGACGTTGTACTGGCTGCTCCTCCTTTGGTGGACATTGTACTAGCTATTCCTCCTGTTGTGGTCGTTGTTCCAGCTGCTCCTCCTGTGGTGGACGTTGTACCAGCTGCTCCTGTGGTGGACGTTGTACTAGCTTCTCCTCCAGTGGTGGACGTTGTACTAGCTGCTCCTCCTGTGGTGGACGTTGTACCAGCTGTTCCTCCTGTGGTGGACGTTGTTCCAGCTGCTCCTGTGGTGAACGTTGTACTAACTGCTCCTCCTGTGGTGGACGTTGTACTAGCTGCGCCTCCTGTGGTGGACGTTGTTCCAGCTGCTCCTGTGGTGATCGTTGTACTTACTGCTCCTCCTGTGGTGAACGTTGTACTAGCTGCTCCTTCTGTGGTGGTCGTTGTTCCAGCTGTTCCTGTAGTGAACGTTGTACTAACTGCTTCTCCTGTGGTGGACGTTGTACTAGCTGCTCCTCCTGTGGTGGACGTTGTACCAGCTGCTCCTCCTGTGGTGGTCGTTGTACCAGCTGCTCCTGTGGTGGAAGTTGTACTAGCTGCTCCTCCTGTGGTGGACGTTGTACCAGCTGCTCCTCCTGTGGTGGTCGTTGTTCCAGCTGTTCCTGTAGTGAACGTTGTACTAACTGCTTCTCCTGTGGTGGACGTTGTAATAGCTGCTCCTCCTGTGGTGGACGTTGTACCAGCTGCTCCTCCCGTGGTGGTCGTTGTACCAGCTGCTCTTCCTGTGGTGGACGTTATACCAGCTGCTCCTGTGGTGGACGTTGTACTAACTGCTCCTCCTGTGGTTGACGTTGTACTAGCTGCTCCTTCTGTAATGGACGTTGTACTAGCTGCTCCTCCTGTGGTGGTCGTTGTTCTAGCTGCTTCTCCTGTGATGGACGTTGTACCAGCAGCTCCTGTGGTGGACGTTGTACTAGCTGCTCCTCCTGTGGTGGACGTTGTACTAGCTGCTCCTCCTGTGGTGGTCGCTGTTTCAGTTGTTGATGCGGTGGTCGCTGTTCCAGTTGCTGCTGCAGTGTTCACTGTTCCAGTTGTTGCTGCGGTGTTTGTTGTTCCAGTTGTTGCACCAGGTGGTGTACCAGATGTTTGTGTGGTAATTGTACCAGGTGTTGTACTAGATGCTGTTGCTGCAGCAGCTGTATCAGGTATTGTAATGGTCGTTGTATCATCTGCTGGCGGAACAGTTGTACAAAGTGTTACAGTGTTTCCGAAAAAGAAGCCAATCCAAGAAGTTATGTTACACGAAACCCAAGTAATTGGTGTAGCGGCTGTAGATATACCAGGTTTACTAGGTATTGTACCAGATGTTTGCGTGGTAGTTGTACCAGTAGTCGTACCAGATGCTGATGTTGCACTACCAGGTGTTGTAATGGTCGTTGTACTCGATGTTGGTGAAACAGTTGCACCAGATGTTGCATCATTGCTACGGGATGTGCTTTGGGAACTAAGCCATCCTTGATATAACGTGCTCCCTGCAAGTGAAAGTATACCGATACAAATATAAGCATTATCAAGATAATGTAATGTACTCTAATACATACGACGCAAAACATGATTATCAATTTGAAGTAAACGTTGTTATATTATTAGAAAAAAAAACATCTTTGTGTTAAAGATTTTCCGGCCAAAATTCATAATTATTTTACATTAAAATTGATGATTTCATATAATCATTTGTTACGATATTTTCATCTACAATTTATGCTAGTCCATTATAGTATTGATTAACAGTTGCACGTTATAATGTTTTTTATTTCAAGATTTTTATGGTTGTATGTTGGTTGTATTTGATTTTCCAACAAGCAGTACCATCAATTTGTATCACAAATATTTTTTATCATCATCATCATGAATTATTCAACCTAATAAACCGGAATAAGATAAACTTTTGCTTTATCAGCAGGGAAGGTTTATCTGGCTGTAACACAAAACCAGATGACGTTTTCGCGTTGCGTTCAACTCACGTTTAAACACTTTTTCGAACGTTGATAAACTGGTATTCGTGTCAATAAAATGGATGAATAATAATTACTGAGTGGAACAGTTCCCATAGAAACTAAGGCTCTTTATTTGTTTTATTTTAATTTTATCAATCAAATTTGGAACAATTTTCAGGCGCATTTACTTCAGATAAATGCGTTTGCAAAATTAGTCGTCGTTGTTGTAATTAAAAATCAATAAAATATGCAAATATTGACATGATAAATACAATAACATGTCAGTGTCTAATAGGCTTAAAACATAAAGGTCTCACACATCAATTAATTTTGTATTGTTCTGTATATAGAGACATGCACTTCTGGAACATTGGAAGTCTCACACACCAATTAATTTTTCACTGTTCAACATATAGAGACATGCACTTCTGGAACACTGGAAGTCTCACACACCAATTAATTTTTCACTATTCAACATATAGAGACATGCACTTCTGGAACACTGGACGTCGTACACACCAATTAATTTTTCACTGTTCAACATATAGAGACATGCACTTCTGGAACACTGGACGTCTAACACACCAATTGGATTTTCACTGTTCTACATATAGAGACATGCACTTCTGGAACATTGGACGTCTCACACACCAATTAATTTTGCACTGTTCTACATAAGAGACATGCACTTCTGGAACAGTGGACGTCTCACACACCAATTAATTTTTCACTGTTAAACATATAGAGACATGCACTTCTTGAACACTGGACGTCTAACACACCAATTGAATTTGCACTGTTTTACATATAGAGACATGCACTGGAACACTGGACGTCTCACACACCAATTAATTATTTTGTACTCTTTAACATATAGAGACATCAATGGAACACTGGACACATTGCCAATGGTTGTAAAAATGAAAAAAAAAACATGCGAGTTAACCAGATTGCCTTTTCACAATTTTGATGGTGTGATGACACCTCTACATTTTTGACAATTTTGCCTATTTGTTGCAGTGTATCAAAACGCATCTTTAAACTGCCATATCTCAGCCAACAGTTTCCAATGTCATCAAAACGTGGTAGAAATCATGAAAATGGTCTAATGTTCTCATATATACAAAAAACTATGACCATTTAAAGCATTTTCAACAAAAATAATGCCCAACCGATTAACACAGCTCTAATTTCTTGGGCGCAAAAATGTACCGTCACTTAGGGGAGGTAATTGGTAAGTGAGACCTCAAGTTCGCTAGGCTTGTGCTTAATTCTTTTTTTCATCACCTAACCTGATAAATTTTAGACTATCAGGCACCAACATTTTCTATCTATTCTTCTGTCAAGGGAGATTTGACCTGGCCTAAACGGTGATTTAGTTTATATGCAGATAATATATCAGCAAACCTTTCATTCAGATTACTCGGATTTCTTCCTTCAAAATATAGTAGTTCAATTGTGTCGACACTCGCACAATAAGAAACACATGGATGCGCTACATAACTTAGAAAAGATATAACTCACGAAACTCAGGTTTCACCAATATAATAAATACCATCCTGGAAAATTGCATTTCCCTACAACATTTAGTATGTTTGGCAAAATACTATTGCTTGGCAGTTTCCAACTGATTGTATTTTTTTTAGCAGTAAGTATTAATCTACAGCATTAACAGAAAGCTTGATACACGAATCTGTTTCATGGCGAGTGTCTTAATCATCTGTAGGCCGAGAGCAAACACATGTCGAAAAAAAAATCAAGTAGCACCCCTTGGACAGAAAAGGTCTGCCACTTGGAAACGTTTGGTAGATACATAAAGATCATTATCTGACCTTCAGTACTAAAGAATTGTGGTATCACTTTCAAGATATTTCGGGTTAAAAATATGAAAAAATCGAAAAGAATTGCCATTTTCTGGAATAATTAAAAATAAAACATTTATATATATACTGGGCTTATAAAAGCTTTGCAATACACTGATATGTATATGTATATATGTTATACCAGATGTTTGTGTGGTAGCTGTATCAGGCGGTGAACCAGATGTTTGAGTGGTAATTGTACCAGGTGCTGTACCAGATGATGTTGTTGCAGCTGTACCAGGTGTTTTTATGGTCGTTGCATCATTTGCTGGCGGAACAGTTGTACCAGGTGTTGCAGTGTTTCCGGAAAAGGAGCCAAACCAAGTAGTTGGGTTAAACAAAAACCAAGTAGTTGGTGTAGCGGTTGCAGATATACCAGGTATACTAGGTATTGTACCAGATGTTTGTGCGGTAGTTGTACCAGTAGTTGTACCAGATGCTGTTGTTGCAGTTGTACCAGTAGTTGTAGCAGTTCTAGGGGACGTGCTTTTGGAAAAATGATACGAAGAAGTTGGTATAGCGGTTACAGATGAACCAAATGCTGAACCAGATGTTTGTGCGGTAGTTGTACTATCAGGTGTTGTAATGGTCGTTGTACCAGATGTTGGTGTTGCACTACTAGGTGTTGTAATGGTCGTTGAAGCAGATGTTGGTATTGCACTACCAGGTGTTGTAATGGTCGTTGTACTCCATGTTCGTGAAACAGCTGCACCAGATGTTGGAACAATGCTAGGGGATGTGCTTTGGAAAGTGTAACTATGCCATGAAGGGAGGCTTCTGAGAAAATACGTGCTCCCTGCAAGTGAAAGTATACCGTTACAAATATAAGCATTATGAAGATAATGTAACGACGCCACATTACTCTAATAATACGACGCGAAAAATGATTATCAATAAGAAGTAAACGGTGTTATATTATTAAAAACAATCATCTTTGTTTTAAAGATTTTCCGGCCAAAATTCATAATTATTTTATATTGAAATTGATGATTTCATATAAACGTTTGTTACGATATTTTCATCTACAATTTATGCTAGTCCATTATAGTATTGGTTAACAGTTGCACGTTATAATGTTTTTTATTTCAAGATTTTTATGGTTGTATGTTGGTTGTATTTGATTTTCCAACAAGCAGTTCCATCAATTTGTATCACAAATATTTTTTATCATCATAATCATGCATTATTCAGCATAATAAACCGGAGTAAGATAAACTTTTGCTTTATCAGCAGGGAAGGTTTATCTAGCTGTAACACAAAACCTGATGACGTTTTTGCGTTGTGTTTAACTCACGTTTAAACACTATTTAGACCGTTGATAAACTGGTAATCGTGTCAATAAAATGGATGAATAATAATTACTGAGTGGAACAGTTTCAATAGAAACTAAGGGGCTCTTTATTTGTTGTATTTTAATTGTATCAATCAAATTTAGAACAATTTTTAGGCGCATTTACTTCATATAAATGCGTTTGGAAAATTAGTCGTCGTTGTTGAAATTAAAAATCAATAAAATATGCAAATAATGACATCATAAACATAATACCATGTAAGTGTCTGATAGGCTTAAAACATGAAGGTCTCATTTACTTCAGATACATGCATTTGTAAAATTAGTCGTCGTTTTTGTAATTAAAATAATAAAATATGCAAATAATGATATGATAAATATAATACCATGTTATTGTCTGATATGCTTAAAACATAAAGGTCTCACAAATCAATAAATTTTGTATTGTTCTGTATATAGAGACATGCACTTCTGAAACATTGGACGTCTCACACACCAATTAATTTTTCACTGTTCAACATATAGAGACATGCACTTCTGGAACACTGGACGTCTCACACACCAATTAATTTTGCACTGTTCTACATATAGAGACATACACTTCTTGAACACTGGACGTCTCACACACCAATTAATTTTGTTCACTTTTACATATAGAGACATATACTGGAACACTGGATGTTTCACACACCAATTAATTTGTACTCTTTTACATATAGAGACTTGTACTGAAACACTGGACACATTGCCAATGGTCGTAAAAGTAAAAAAAAATCACTGGAGTTAACAAGATTGCCTTTTCACAATTTTGACGTTTTGATGACACCTCTACATTTTTGACAATTTTGCCTATTTGTTGCAGTGTATCACTACGCATCTTTAAACTGCCATATCTCAGCCAACAGAATCCAATGTCATCAAAACGTGGTAGAACTCATGAGAATGCTCCGATGTTCTCATATATACAAAAAACTATGACCATTTAAAGCATTTTCAACAAAAATTATGCCCAACCGATTAACACAGCTCTAATTTCTTGGGCGCAAAAATGTACCGTCACTTAGGGGAGGTAATTGGTAAGTAAGACCTCAAGTTCGCTAGGCTTGTGCTTAATACTGTTTTCCATCACCTCATCTGATAAATTTTAGACTATCAGGCACCAACATTTTCTATCTATTCTTCTGTCAAGGGAGATTTGACCTGTCTTAAACGGTGATTTGGTTTATATGCAGATAATATATCAGCAAATCTTTCATTCAGATTACTCGGATTTCCTTCTTCAAAATATTGTAGTTCAATTGTGTCGACATTCGCACAATGAGAAACAACTGGATGTACTACATAACTTAGAAAAGATATAACTCACGAAACTCAGGTTTCACCAATATAATAAATACCATCCTGGAATATTGTATTTCCCTACAATATTTAGTATGTTTGGCAAAAAATCTATTGCTTGGCAGTCTCAAATTGATTGCATTTTCTTAGCAGTAAGTATAAATACAGCATCAACAGAAAGCTTGATACACGAATTTGTTTAATGGCGAGTGTCTTAATCATATGTAGGCGAAGAGCACACAAATATAAAAAAAATCTCACGTACCACCCAATGGACAGAAAAGGTCTGTCACTTGGAAACGTTTGGTAGATACATATAGATCATTATCTGACCTTCAGTACTAAAGAATTGTGGTATCACTTTCAAGATATTTCGGGTTAAAAATATGAAAAAATCAAAAAAATCGCAATTTTCTGGAATAATTAAAAATAATACATTTATATGTATACTGGCTTTATAAAAGCTTTGCAATACATTGATATATATATATATAATAGCCGCTCTCCAGGAAAACTGTGCCTATTGACATAGTTATGACGTCGAGGAAATCCCGGCCAAAGTATTTTTTTTTTAATTTTTTTTATTCATTTATTTGTGATTATATGTATGTCATAAATACAAAGATACATAAAAAAAATTAACATACAATAATACAGAAGCAATAACATGTATTTTAAATAATATATCAAACTAGTTAACTATCTTATATAATATATATCAGATATCACAGATTAATATTTTATTTTGCTACACAATAATAATTTTGAGAACATATATATTTCATAGGATAACCCATAAAGTTTTACAACTGATTTCCAATGGGGTCCTGTAAGTAACGACGTCATATAACACGTAGCATTTCGCATAAATTTTGAATGTGTTTATTTAAATTTTATAATATAAATTTATCAAGGATAACTCGGATTTTCTAGCTGGACAATGATATAGAGGTAAGCAACTAAGTTAACAATTGTATTTTTTTAAGTAAATATTTAATTTTACATAAGGACTTTAATGTTAATAGTGTTTTAAACTTTGCGACACTGGCCAGTAAATTGCCGATTCATTTACACATGTATGGTAAGATTGTTTGTTATAAAATAAAAATCTGCAATGTTATCTGATCAATTGTAAACTAAGGAATGAATTCAATTTGAAATCGTATAGATATAAAATGTCTTTAAAATGACACTAAAATATTTCAAAATGGCATTGAAATGATAATGAATCATAGCACACACTACCCATCAACCATGCAGTATGTAAAATGTACAAACACGTGTTCATTAGACGTAGTAGAAAGTTTAATCGTGACATCTTTACGATTTTAAATGGAACATTTTTAATTATAAATGTAATGCATATATATTTAAATAAAAAATAACGAAACTGCATATGAATTTATTAAGTGCCGTTACATCTGTACGTAATATCACTCGTTAATGATTCCATTCTAACGTACGGTGGCATAGTGGCGTAGTGGTTATAGCCATGGACTGTCCAGGAAAACCGATTTCGGATCCTGTGATATGCAAATACTTATTTTTTTCGGGTTTTTTCCATGTCTCAAACCCTAATTAGTTTTATGACTCATTTTAAATGTTAATATGTGGCATTTTGATTCCAAAATATAGATTATGAGTTTCGTTAGCACATCTAACATATTATCGATTTCGAGTACATATTGTATCAGTCTTTTATTTTTTTCTATTTTTAGGAGCTAGAGAGTTTGTTCTCCGAACATTTTGGGAAAACGCCAATATCCACCCCATTGCTTCACAAGCCAGTGGCAGTGAGGACAATGAAGCCGTTCATGATGATGGTATCATTGATGAAAATAACATACAACTGAATGTTGATGAACGATCAAGACACTTTCTAACAACCGTATGTGAAGAAAGGGCGTATTCAGATAGTGACGATGAAAGAGAGCATGACCCTGAAGATGATAATGTAATGTTAGAGGGTGACCAAGATGTACAAAGAATTAGGCAATTTATGTTTACTGGGTGTGGTTGCCATAACAACTGTCATACACATTTTAAAGAGCGAGATATTTACAAACATGTATTGGATGTGCGTGAAATGGAAAAAAGTGACAAAGAAATTTACATTATGGCAACACTGGTTGATTGTTCAGACAATGAATCAACAAAACACGGAAAGAAAAGACAGAGAGTAAGATATGAGTATTTCTTTTTTTGAAAACATGTATGTAGGAACACATTCAAACTTGTTTTTGACATAGGTAAACACAGCCTTCAAAACATTATGACACACATCAGTAACCACGGCGCAACCCCAAAAACACATGCAAATACAGGACGGAAACCAGCTAAGTCCCTTAGATTTGATGACATCACATTTGTCGTTCAATTCATTTCGAATTACGCAGACGAATTTGGGATGCCACAACCAGCTGCTCCAAGGGGACGGGAAAATATACCTCCAATTTATTTGCCAAATGATACAACAAAAAATGTGTCCATGAAAAATATGTTGCTGGTTGTACTGAAAAGAGCCCAGAATGCCGTTCTGTAAAACAGACCACATTCGGCAATGTATGGAATACATGTCTTTCTCATGTAAAAATAGCGACACCTAGATACGATGTATATGCTTCTTGTGAGAAAATGAGAAAGCCATAATGGATTCTGTTACTGAAGAAGAAAAGATGGAATCTACAAACACAGTGAAAGAACATATATTGCAGACGCAAAAAGAAAGAGACGTATACAACACATGTATCAAATTAGCCAAACAAACCCATGGCATCTCTGAGGCAGAACAATATGTACACTATACGTTTTTAACCAAAATGTATGTTTACCCCATCACGCCAGGCAGATGGGCCCATTGTATTTTACAACGCTTAGAAAATACAGATATTTGGATTTCGTCTACACGGAGTTCCCCGGCAATTGAATTTCTAAATCGATGAAAACGAGACGATTGGAAAAGATGGAACATTAACTCACGGTCCGAACTCTGTAATAACGATGATCGACTGGGCTCACAGTCGCACGGCAGTGGTGAGACAACTTGTACTGTACATGCAGACAACTGCCCAGGTAAATTTTAGATTTTTTATCTTTTATGTCGACTTCTTTTTCATCATTACTGTCTAGCAGGTAAAATTCATTTTGTCTTATACTTATCTATAAATGTATACTATGATAATGAACTTGGAGTACAGCGAACATATTGGCCAATGTATAACACTATTACTATAACTGCATGTAATTGGAAACACACATGTAAATTTACCCTGTAAGTTTTCAAGGAAAACACTATTATTTAATGATAAGTGAACTAACAAAATATGAAAATTTTAAATAAACTATTATTTCACATATTTTAACTTCAGGTCAGAACAAAAACCAGTATGTACTTGGTTATCCCTGACCGGATCACACCAAAGACGAGCTTCCTCGCTTGACGCTCAGCATTTAGAGGAGAGTTCTAGGTCTGGTCGGCCCAGTGTCAGTATAATGCGACAGGGTGGGGTATCATACCATGTGTCTGCGGCATGATACTTCAGTGTGACAGCGCTTAGAATACTGTTTCAAGTAGACACCGTCGCAATATGACTGAAAAATTGCTGAAAGCGACGCTAAACACCATACAATACCTACATTTTACATCTTGCCACATGAGAATATGTACACGTATCACTCTGAGTGTACTAAACAATGATCAGAACAAATATCTAACAAGAACACACGTCATTATAATAAAAACTATTGAAATGTAAAAAAAAAGAGGACAAAATTGGGGTGTGGGGTTGGGTGGGGGTCGGTGGGGGGTTGTTGTGGGAGGATGGAATTAGCATTTGTTTAGTTATAACCGTTTTTGAAGCCATTCTATAAATAAACAAAAAATATCGGTGGAACCGATGGATGCTCCCCAAGTGAGTGTTTGCCTCTGTACGGGCTACTTGGTTGAAGAATAGCAAACTGTATAGCAGGAACAATATGTGGCTCTGCACTTCACAGAACTAATTCGCAAATCATTTAACCAGAACAAAGGGCCATAACTCTGTGAAAAATCATTGAACCGAAACACAAACATAGCAAGTTTCATAAAATTTTAACGTGAGGTTGTAGAGAAATAGCGCGGACAACAATTTGGTCACAGACTCAATCAAAGGGCAATAATTCATGGAAAAATCATCAAACCGGAAAACAAAGACCATATGCGCATCTGCACTTGATAATGATGCATCCTAGAAAGTTTCACAAAATTCCAACATGGGGTTGTAGAGAAATAGCGCGGACAATAATTTGCTCACAGACTCAATGTCAGGGCCATAACTCCGTGAAAAATCACCGAACCGGAACACATAGACAATATGCGCATCTGCACTTGGTAATGATGCATCCTAGCAAGTTTCATAAAATTCCAACATGGGAGGGTAGATAAATAGCACGGACAAGAATTTGGTCACAAATAGCATCGAAGGGCAATAACTCTGTGAAAAATCATGGAACCGGAACATAAAGATAGTATCTGCACTTAATAATGATGCATCCTAGCAAGTTTCATAAAACTCCAACCTGAGGTTGTAGAGAAGTAGCCCGGACAAGAATTTGGTCACAAATAGAATCAAAGGGCCATAACTCCGTGAAAATTCATCAAACCGGAACACAAGGCAATATGCACATCTGCACTTGGTAATGTTGCATCCTAGCAAGTTTCATAAAATTCAAACATGGGGTTGTAGAGAAATAGCCCGGACAAAAATTTGGTCACAAACAGAATCAAAGGGCCATAACTCCGTGAAAAATCATCGAACCGGAACACATAGACAATATGCACATCTGCACTAGGAAATGATGCATCCTAGCAATATTCATAAAATTCCAACAGAGGGTTGTAGAGAAATAGCCCGGACAAAAATTTGGTCACAAACAGAATCAAAGGGCCATAACTCCGTGAAAAATCATCGAACCGGAACACATAGACAATATGCACATCTGCACTAGGAAATGATGCATCCTAGCAATATTCATAAAATTCCAAGCACAAAGTTGTAGAGAAATAGCCAGGACAAGAATTGGTGACGCACGGGCGGACAGACGGACGGAATGACGGACGAAGCAGCGACTATATGCTGTTTTTTTGTTAATGTATATATATCTATAATTAGATCATTGTTTAATTTGGTAATAAGAGCATTTAATTAACATTGTATATAATGGCTATCTATTATCTTATAAACATTACTTTTATCATCTTTTCATTTATATTGATGTGACAGGCGCCTTGACTAATGTCTTACAGGTATGTTGATTTAAATATTAATGTTAGTTGATGTGTGTCTCTTTCTTTATATACTTGCTTAATTGCTTAAAAGCATCGAAATGACCTTGAATCCCAAGACATTGTGTCTTTATGGGTTGAATTGAATTTCCCTGAATTTAATATTCTAGTCTTTGTTTATATCGGCCTCCAAACTAAAGTGCAATCTTTTGGAATCAGGAGATAGGGCACAAGATTATACACCACATGTTGTTATTTTATGCGATGTAAACGTTGACATGAACATGATAACAACAACAATTGCGACATGACGTGAAAATATTAGCTCCGACAAAAAAAAATAATTTTAGCTTAAAATATGTTGATCTAATCGAGAAAAGCATTGAACTGATAAACAAACATGTATGGTAACCTTATTGAAGAGTACTAGAGAGAATGTTTAGTGTTTTTTTACTTTATCTGAGTTTTTCGTGATTTGCTTTGTTAACACAGGTGACAATAGACAAAGGAAATTTTGAAAATCAAGATCAAAAGTGGATTAAGTATTGCTATGGTATATGTTTAAGTATGGTAGTCTGATTTGAAATTAGATTCATTTTATATTGCAGATATATATGACAAAGTATTTGTGTTTTGACGAATTGCTGATGTTTAAATAATTGCAATCTGGACAAGATGGCGGAAAATATGAGGAATTCTGATGTTTCGATTCTGACTCAAAACAGATAGTTTCCACTTGAAAATAGTGTACTAACTGATGTTGACATTAGTGAAGATGTTAGTGATAACAACAATGATAGTTTTATGGAAGTAGACCGACTTCGAAAGCTAAAACGCGAAGGAAGTGCTTCCCGCAATACCGGGGACGGCATGAAAGATTTAAACAATAAATTTGACCTTCTGTTTCAACTATCCAAAATAACTAAAAGCAAGGTATGTTAAAACATGAAACTTTATTAAAGCAAACGGATCAGAAAGTCGCTCGTGTTGGTGAAATTACCGACTACTATACTGATGCACTGAAGATTATTACTTACCAACAAATTGATATCGAAGCCCGCTCTCGAAGAAACAATCTGATTTTTACCGGATTCTACGATAATGGTGAGTCCAAATGTGCTGACATAATATTCACATTCCTTGAACAACAGCTTAACATTGATATCGAAGGTATGATCATTCAACGTGTACATTGGTTAGGTTCCACGCGTGGACGTGGACGAAACAATAAACGTTCCATAATAGCTTGTTTCCTCAGCTCTAACGATGCTTAGTACATCATGAGTCGGGTGTCATTGTGTCGTAATTCAACATATGCTGTTCATTGGGATTATCCTATCGAGATTACGGATGCTAGGAAGCGACTTTGGTCTAAATACAAGAAAGCACTGGAACGCCATAACACTAGAGCATCGGTTTTTCCCCAGCTAAACTGATAGTCAACGGGCGTGT
The DNA here is from genome assembly GCA_029582155.1 of Panopea generosa. Classification (NCBI taxonomy): domain Eukaryota; kingdom Metazoa; phylum Mollusca; class Bivalvia; order Adapedonta; family Hiatellidae; genus Panopea; species Panopea generosa. The sequence continues at coordinate 32,199,188 of CM055909.1, read as the reverse complement.
TGAATCCGTTGAGTTCCCACAATGGAATGAAATAATCCGTATGAAACGTACACTTTCCTTCAACTATGTCCGATCATACGGAAGCAGTTTCCATGGCAACACGTCCCTTGTAAACGACGCAGGCCGTGAACCGCAGAATATGTCACTGAACTCACTTACACCAGGGTGATAATAAGACACAATCGCCAGTTAATATAACAAATGTTCCTCGTAGTACAAACGCTCAACCAGCTGCTTGTCATGAACCATCTCCACCCAAGCCTCAAGCTGATAACAAACGACATACCACTCTGAATCATTCACAAAACGTTAATAATCCATATCCGGCAGGCGTTGAAAACCTGCATTTTACACAACAATCTATTTTTGTGTCTAAAGCCCCAGTAAACATTCCTACTTGCAATAAAATTGATCGTGTATCTCATTGCTCACGAACTTCTCGATCCATTTCCAGAGTCAGGACAGTGCGTAGGGTATCGAAACCTCGGCGACGTTCCTCACGTGAAAATCGTGAAAACCAAGAACGCCCAAGAGACACACAAGTCAACTCGACACAAAACCCACAGGGCCTGGTGGTACATAGGAAGACGGGGAGAAGTAGTTGCTCACTTTTTCTTTGGTAAATGTAAATGGATTAATTACTAAAAATGGTAACAAACTTTAATCCAAAGAGCTACAAGACGCTTTAAATAGGTCTGATATTGTATGTTTGATAGAAACTTGGGGACATAATTTAGTCGACTTTACTGTTAATAAATTTGAATGTTTTCGTATTAACAGAACTGAAAAGAAGCCGAATACAAAACGTGCCTCGGTGGAGTAGCTATTTTTGTAAAAGATACATTTGTGGACAGTAATACACTTGTTTCAAAATCTAGAGATGATATAACTTGGATTAAAATTATTGGACTGTTATTGTTATCAAATGATGATTTATTCATTGGTCTATGTTATGTAATACCTGAAGGAACCAGTAGACAGAACATGATTGATACTCCAACTTTTGATCGGTTGATAGATTCTATTGTTGATTTTGATAATGACCTAAATCGTAAAAGAAATATTCTTTTATGTGCCGATTTTAATGCCCAAACAGCCACCCAACAAGATTTTGTTAATGATGATTACACTTGAAATTATCTCATTGACGAATTTTCAGATGATTATATTCCCGATACGCCAATTCCTCGTTTTTCACAAGATAAAACAAAGCCAAATAATAATGGGTATCAATTACTGGACGTTTGTAAACAGGCTAGTGTTTAGAATCATGAATGGTAGATTAGGCGAAGATAAGGGTATTGAAAAATTTACATATAAAAGCTTTATAGATTATTTTCTTATTTCTGAACATTTGTTCCACTACGTGTCTAACTTTAGGATCGGTGACCCAAACATTATTTCAGATCACTGTGTTATTTCTGTGTCGTTTTGTTTCAACATCAAACACAATCAAACTGAATCACACAGAAAATATAACAAATATTCCTTTTAAATATGTGTGGAAGTCGGACTGAATAAAATATTATATAAACGAATTAAAAAACAATGTCACTGTTTCTGAACTTGTTAACTTGCAAACTAGATTGGATCAAAGTGGCAACAATAATGATATAGATAGTTGTGTTGTGAACTTATCTAGTATCATGAATAGTATTTGTTCACCATTTTTTCGAAAAAATTAAATAATTATAAAAAAGATAATAAACAGGACATATATGAAAATAAAAACCGGTACAATGACAACTGTGCTGAACTTAAATATATCTTTTATCACAAACTGAACCCTTATAAAAATGCAAAACAGATGCAAATAGGCAAATTATGGTAGATTCCAGATCAAAATACAAAAGTCCTATTAATATAGCCAAATTTGAATACAGACAAATTGAAACAAATAAGCTCATTAATGCAAGTTTCAAAAATGCTAGGTCTTATTGGAATATGTTGAAAGGTATGTGTGGTTTAAAAACAGGAAATATTACGTTATATTAAGTGTTTTTGAGCAATATAATAAAGCTATTAACAATCCGGATGACAGACTTTTCGTGCAAGATGATTGATTGATTCATTGATTGAATATTTAGTGCCATTTTTATGCCATCGAGGGCTAACAGACGATCAGTTAACCTAACCACTGTTTCCTTGGATTAACCAGTACTCGAGCACACCCCGTCTCCACAAGTAACTGATAACTTTCCCACTTGAATCAGTGGTGAGAGACAAATGATAATGAGACACAATGTCGTATATCAATCATCACGGAGGCTGTTGCCAGGCGGGGTATTCGAACTCACGACCCCTGGATTGATAGTCAGACGCGTAACCGACTGAGCTAATCGGGCCGTGCAAGATGAAGGTGTTATCATGTTTAACGATGGACTTGGAAATCACGAGTTTGGGACTATGTTTTCTGATCTTGATAATGAAATATCTGACACTGAAACTACATACGCTACAAACAACTTAAAAATAACAGTGGGCCAGATTATAATTAATGAATTTTTCAAATATGGATTCCAGCAGTTATCAGATACACTTAAATGTTTATTTAATAAAATTTTAAATAGCGGATATTTTCCAAAAGCATGGTCAATAGGATATATTATTCCACTTCATATAAATGGAAGTATTAATGATATAGAAAATTATATAGAAGCTCAATCTGGATTTCGTAAGCATATGTTTACTGTTGACAATGTTTTTAAACGATATATTTGTACAGGAATGGACAACTAGATTAAACAATTCATCCAAAGCTTTGTTCTATAGAAACATAGCTAGTTTTGACATGCAATTTTATCTGAAAAACATAAAAAATAAACCAGTCAGGCAATCGCTGTCAAAGCTACGGGTGTCATCTCATAGATTAGAGATTGAATCAGGTCGATGGGCAAGAAACAGGGCCAACGTTGATGGGAGAAAATGTAAAAACTGTAATATACTTGAAAACGAGTTTCATTTTATCATATGCTGTCCTTTGTACATGTATGTTGTTTTTCGCAAAAGATATGTAAAAAAATATTTCTATGAAAGACCAAGTATGCTAAAAAGAGTGTTACTATTAAAAACTGAAAACAAGAGAGATCTCGGTCTATATTTACAGAAAGAGATTAAATTAAGAAATGAAATACTGTATAATAATCAACATGATTTCCTTTTCCCAAATCACTCAGAAAAGAAGAAATCATATGTTTCTTATATATATATTGTACCGAATTGTATTGTATAATTTTCTGTGTATAATGCTGAATGTCATATTGTTTTGTAAATATGTTGACTCATGGATCAGTCTGGTCCTTTGTCATTAAAGAAATAAAAGTTCTTAATTGCAATTATTTTAATCAAGTCATTTGAACAGTAAATTATGAGTTCATTGTTTGTGTAATCATAAACACTTAACGTTGACACAAACATATAGCCTGTGTTTTTGCTAGGTTATCCGTCAGTGCTTTTTGTCGTGGCCATCAGAATGTCCACTTACATATATTACTGATACAGTTATAAATACTGATATAATATTTACATGTTCATATCAATGTTTTACAGGTATATTGGTTTAAATATTAATGTTAGTTGATATGTGTTTTTCTTTATATACTTGCTTAAAAGCAATTACTTTAATCAAGTCATTTAAAAAGTAAATTATGAATTCGTTGTTTGTGTACTCATACACACGTAATGTTGACACAAACATATAGCCTGTGTTACTGCTAGGTTATGCGTCATTGCTTTTTGACGTGACCTTTAGAATGTCCACTTACATATATTACTGATACAGTTATAAATATTGATATAATATTTACATGTTCATATTAATGTTTTTTTTAAATATTAATGTTAGCTGATATGTGTCTTTCTTTATATACTTGCTTAATAACAATTACTTTAATCAAGTCATTTAAACAGTAAATTATGAATTCATTGTTTGTGTACTCATAAACACGTAATGTTTACACAAATATATAGCCTGTGTTATTGCTAAGTTATATGTCAGTGCTTTTTACCGTGACCATTAGAATGTCAACTTACATAATATTATATTACTAATATAGTTATAAATATTGATATTATATTTACATGTTCATATTAATGTTTTACAGATGAGCCAATAGTATAACATTAAAAATAAAAAGTAACAACAAAGATCCAACCTTGTTCTAGTAACAAACCCATAAGATCCAGACATAATCAACCACACTGCTACCGAGGCTGCTAACATATGTGTACTTCCTGACGTTACAAACCAGACCGACACTTCCATTCAAAATAATTCTTTAACACTGCTGTGCGTAACAATATGTCCCAGTACAAAGGGTAAACCATAAAAGGCTATGCAGGGTGGAATGTTCAGCTAAATCACTTACCTAAATCCGGAAGCGTTAGTAATAAAAGACAAAGTGAACAACCCAAGATCCTTAAATTAACGATCGACATCTGAAATAGTATGTAAAATAATAAAAATAGTAATTATAATAATTACTGATATTGATATATACAATAATAATACATGGTTCTCCCTAAGAAATTTTGGTTTTCTAAGTGGCAAATCGTGCAGTTTGGTGCATGTATTAGGCCCTATCAGTGCATTTTATACTAAAATGTTATAAAATGCATCAGAAAATAGATCAGAAACTGACAAATATAAATCTGGGGATGTTCCTATTCTCGATAAAAATTACGATTCTCCTTCTGCAGAATTATTCACAGATCTTAAATGGATAACGTTTCGTGAAAGATTTAAATTTCAAAAAGCAGTTCTCGTGTATAAATCAGTAATTGATCAGGCTCCTGAATAGCTCAAAGATTTATTTACTTCAACAAGCTAATGTTCATACACGCACACCACGGTCATCCTCTAATCTACAGTTGTATTCTCCTAAGCCTAATTCTGAAATGTTTCGAAATTCGTTTGCTTATTTAGGCTCTTGTTTTTGGAATTCTATTCCATCTTATATAAAAAATGCAAATTCTATTAATCAGTTCAAAGCTTTATATTTACAATATTCTTCAACAACTATCAGATGTATTAAGCATCGGATTTCAAACCCAGAACCTCATGCACATATGAGGATGAATGTTTGATTGAGCTAGTGGCGACACACACCCGCCCCCTCGCCAGAAACCTCCGTGCCCCTGAAAAAACTGATATTAACAACGTTAAATGCTGCATTCTAATGAGGTTTTAGAATAACAGATATGGTTGCCATTTACTCCAGTTGGGGTAAAAGGGACATCCCCTGAAAAATCTTGATATCTTAAAAATCAATAACAGCAATTTGGTAACAATAAGGGGAATATGGTTGCGAGGAAGAGTGTGAAGGGGACTGGTGGCTGTACGGGGTCTTGAAGGGAGCTGGTTGCGGTACAGGGTCTTAACCCGGAATATTTTTTTATTTAAAATATCAAATGCTGCATCCTAATGAGTTTTAAGCATAAAAATAATATGTTGACATTTATTCCAGGGGTGTGTCTCGCAAAAGAAACTTACGACAAAAGTCGTCGCAAACGTAAACCATCAATGATTCATAATATGTTTAGTTTTCATCCAAATGAAGCCAAATTGGCACAAATCATGCCGAGAGTTATATATTTTCTGAAAATACAATAATTTAAAATGTTTATCAAAATTTGAATACACAACGGAGAAATTGTCAAATTGATTTACGTCGATTTTTATCCTAAAATATTTTGTGAAACGCAGCCCAGATGTTTGGTGTTTTGTTTACCTTTGTTATGCGGCAAATTTCAGTGAAATTGGTTCATAATATTTGTTTTGAATCACGGAAAAAGACGACAAATTTTATTTAAATTTGTTTATAATGGTTTATAATGTTTTCGAATAACTGAAAATTGTGTCGTACAGTAAACTTTGATTTGAGTATTTTGAATAATAAACCCGTAATTTTAACATTAGTGATAAACTTTTCTAGTTCGATATTTGCATTTTTTGAATATTTTCGCAGCTTGTCGAACATACTAATCGGATCACTTAATCACTTAAACAAGGGTTCAATTTTAGCGATACAGTCTTGACTTAAAGCAATTATTCGCAAGTGTTTTGACTGGAAGAGCTTCGCCGGATATAAATAATCAGTTTAATTACAGGTATTCGATACACGTAAATTGATGTAACAACATGTTATAGATGTACAAAATTGGGATTTCCTGGAATTAGTTTAAGCCTAATCGCATTATTTTTATGTAGATGCCCCTTTTTCGCAGCTAATACGCTATGAAATGATTGGTCAAGAAATCACCACTAATTAATATACAGCATTCCAATGGCTTAAACTGACAGGACACTTTTTATTATATAAGGTACCTTACTTCAGGTCCAGTCACTTAACATCTGTGACTCGTTGTATTAAATTGTGTAATAAAGTTTTATTGGACTGGAAAACGATCTCATTTTATCTTTTTAGGTAAGTGATCTTTTCTTGAAGTTTATTTGTAGATATATGTTATTTTATTTTTAAAAAAAATCTTATGTTCTGCCATAATAAAGATACAGTGTGAAAGTTTAAAATATATCTTTGGTATATGTGAGATTCAATTGAAATTTATCAGAATTGTATATTCATGAATGGATTTGTTTCCAGTTTGTTGATAAGTTGATATACACAAAGTCCAAGATGGTTTATTCATTTAAGTACTTTTAAGGTTCATATGAACATTATTGTTTATGTTTTTCTCTGTAACACTTGCAGTATCTTAAAGAAACAAAATTATCTTATTTATAGTTGTATATTATGTACAAGTTTCTGCAGTACATAATACCTTTCTGGTCTTATCGGTATTTGTCTCTTTCAGTTCGATAGGTTAAATTATGTACTCTCGTAAATTAAAGTTGCACACTACAAAATTTAGAATTCAAAATTTATAAATTGTTTACAAGTTTTTGTTATTATACTTGTTTTATAATTGAGAAATGGGTTCTATGGTAAGACGCGAATAGTTTAGATTATTATTAATAGAATTGTTTCAGCTTTCGTGTTAAATTTCAGTTTAATTTGGCGTATTGCTTTTACAAAAACAGTCAACAGACTGTGAAGAATTTCATTCATATTCTGTGTGAGATTGGTTTTGTTTATAACACCTTGGATATATATTGATGGAAAACGTATTGATATTTAGTTTATTTGTAATTGTGTTATATTCTATTCTGTTCTATTTGCTATTCATTTAACTACACTTAACATCTGTGACTCGTTATATTAAACTGTGTAATAAAGTTTTATTGGACTGGAAAAGGACCTCTTTTTATCTTTTTAGGATCACCCCATCATTACCGCACGATACGCACAGAACTTTAGACATTATTACCAAAGTCGTCAAGGGGGAGGCAAAGTTTATGAACACACACCCCAACCTGAACATTTGAGGGAGCGATCCCCCTGTCCCGCCCCCGGTTCCTACGTCTATATTACTCCAGTGCGGGAGAGAGTGTCCCGTGCTGGTTGGGATACGAGGGGTTCTTGAGATCTTAAAAATCAAATACCGCAATTTAGTAACGAGGAGGAAAATAGTTGTCAATTACTCAAATATTTTTGTGACAATTAAACGTTTTATTAAGATAAAAAATATAAGATGTATTAAAAAATGAGTTTTTAATGGGTTTAAACTTAGATACGAAGTCTTAACTCAGATTTTTTACATATTTAAAACATTTTTTTTTCGTGACCTTTAGACATTTCTATCAATATAGTGAGGGTTGGATCGGTGATTGGCTCCTTCGCTTACAACAACAACAACAACAACAACAACAACAACAACAACAACAACAACAACAACAACAACAACAACAACAACAACAACAACAACAACAACAACAACAACAACAACAACAACAACAACAACAACAACAACAACAACAACAACAATTATAATAATAATAATAATAAAAATAATAACAATATTTAAATAATTAATAACAATAATAATAAATATGATAATAATGAATAATGATAATAATTGTATTAATAATAATATAATTTTTATATCACAATGCATGAGAAAAAAGCTGACTGCTTCAAACATTTCTGAACGTTTTATTTATATCTGTCAGATATTGCCATAAAGACTTGGACAATATCTATATAGCTATAAAACTTCATATCAGCCATGAATAGTATTTATATACTAATATATGAGTCTGCTGCAGTACAAATAAGGTAGTGTTTGACTACATATGTCACAAATTTGAAAAAAAAACCCAAAAAACAACAACAAATACACACACACAAAAATACAAAAAAGACAAATCAACAATGGTTTGAAATGACAATATACAAACTAATAACATTATAGCCTACCGTTTTAGCACCTCCGTTAATCAATGTGTATCACTTTAAATGAAAATTTTGTTTTATCAATACAAACCAAAGGTGTATTTTGCGCAATGACAGAGACTAAGGTTAAAAGGTCATACAGATGATTATATGCTATTTACCAAAATAATGTACGGAAACATATAGGGGTAAAAAAAGCACGTTATCACATAATTTACGGTACAGGAGTGTAATACACCCTTGAAATATTTTTTGTATTAACCTAGTGTAATATCACTTCCGATTCATCGTTCGGTATTTTCCGTATTACTCAGCTCTGCATTTTTGCAAACTCGTTTAATAAATTCAATGATAAATGGGCACTCATGTAATATCCTCTATATATTGAATGAAGTTAAGAGGCGCTTTCAATGTTCAGTAATATTAATATCAAATGTTCAGTTTAAACGACAGTCCATTTGCGTACACTCTGGGGGACTTGCAAACACTAAATACAAATGAATACATATTATAGAAAATATATCAGAAATTTTCGAAATTTTTAAAAATTGGCTAAAAACATGTTTTCCAATATACCATGCCTGCACATACTCACTGACCCCGTATTGCTAAAGGAATATCAATTTAAACATACCAAAATAATACACTAAAAAGGGATTTCCTACTGGCCTTTATTAAACTAAAATTGGAATAAAGTTGGAACGTATTTTGTGAAGTATGAAATTAGCCACGTGATTTTACTTTATTTCAGTTTGATCTGTTTTACAGGTTTACACGAAGTAAAACTTGTTTTATCTTAGAAAAGACAATGTGAATATCGTCAAGCAGTATTTAATGTGCTATCCAACATCCGATCAGACTATCGGATGTAAATTAGTTACACTACGGGGCGTGTTTTATCAACTGGGAGTGTATAATATGGTATAACAATGGAACAATGATAATAGCAGACAGCAAAATATTTGTAAAACAATGCTGAAGGTTTACATTGTAACTGATACAGGAATGTTGATTCCTGGGTCAATATCACATCCCACTTTAGCATTAGGGACTACAGGGTCTTTAATTAATCATTATCAGGTGATTACTGTTTTATCAACACTATTAAGTGATGTGATAATGTTGTTGATTGATATCAAAGTAACTATGTATATGAACATATATGCCTAATAATTTTAAACCACAATTCAAGCATTATAATCAGTCTAACAGATATGCCCAAAATCCCTATATTCAAGTTGGTATAGCCCATTATGAATCATTTAGTACGATTTGGAGGGAAATTAAAATACATAGATATGTTACATGTTATGTGCTGATATTTTTGTCACTTTTAGTGACAGAAAATAAGAACTTGCAATTATATTCATACTTGGATATTATAATAATACTGGGATGTTATTGATAAAAAAGTAATAATCAACACTTTGTTGAATATATTAGGAATTAGACTTGAACTAATGTTGATGTGATTAAAAATTGCAAAAGGTGTCTTTTATCAACACAATACCTCAAATCATACCTTTGATACAAAGTTGAGTGATAGAGACTGTGCTAATAATAAACTTGATAAAGAGTTTAATTCAATTAAATATGGTGATATACAACTGTTGGTGATTAAAAAAAGGATAATAGAAGGAATCATTTAAAAGTTTGGTAAGACTTGCATGATTTGTAGTTTGTATTTAACTATTATATCTTAAATACAGCCATGTGAGCTACAGCAGGCCAGTTTGTTTACAAACATTTGTCACATGACAAGTGTTGACCAGTTTGCTCCTCCCACAAAATTCAAATTTCTCTGTAACTGATTGTCTGTTCAATGTAATAAATAATGGCAGATTTTATTCTGAAATTTTCAAGAACTGTGAGTAATATTAAGACAATGTTGCATGACAAATTTCAAATTTTTCAATCCATGAATTTATTTTAGATTTGAAAATTACTCTCCCAGATCTGAATGTGTTTTGAAAAGTAAGGGAACACTCTCCCACCGCCATTACCTCCCTTTTATACCCAGGTTGGGTCTTTAACACACCAATTTCCACGTTTAGGAGGATTTGAAATACTAAACCATTCTAATTTTATATATCACTGATACTAAGATGCTTTTTTTCCATTCTAAAAATATTTTTAGACATTTAAAGCTTTTCCCCCCTGGTATACTCCCTTTAAATGAGTCTGAAGAAAGCTATAATAGCTTATATATAGCAGTGTGCTGGTTGCGTAAAGTGTAATTATATTATGACATTTTTTTGATATAATTGAATATTTAGCGTCATTTTTATGCCATCAAAGGCTAACAGACGATCAGTTAATCTAAGCACTGTTTCCTGGGATTAACCAGTACTCGAGCACACAACGTCTCCGCAAGTAACTGATAACTTTCCCACTTGAATCAGTGGTGAGAGACGAATGGTAATGAGACACAATGTCGTATATCAATAATCACGGATACTGTTGCCGGGCGGGGGATTCGAACTCACGGCCCCTGGGTTGATAGTCAGGACCCGGTTTCACAAAAATACTTAAGTCTCTTATTTTTCTTAAAATCGATAGTGTGCTCAATTTTATACTTAAATTGAGCACACTTTTTGAGTTTAAGTAAAAAAACAGACTTAAGTATTTTCGAGAAACCGGGCCCAGACGCGTAACCGACTGAGCTAATCGAGCCCGGCTTATTTATATAAAGATTCTAGCGTAGGTTTAGACTTTCATTATAAACTAGGTGTGTCAAATGTTTTACCAAGGAAGAGTCTTGCCGTCCTTATTGGAAATCTTATAAGTTTAGTTTCTAAATATGAATTACAATTTCCCCAAATAACACAGCAATAATCAAGATTGGGTTAAAATATAAGCATTGAATGACACTTTTCGCCTAGCAACTGAAAGAAAAATATTAAGACGTGATAAAAGATGTAATGATAAATCAAATTTTTGATGACATTATCAACATGTTCATCGCAAGAACGAGTTTTAACAACTGTTACTCCAAGTACCTTTTCACTCTTACCGTAACGGATTTCTTGAAGTAGTTGGGGTGGTGGAAATGTATTGTTTGGATATAACAATGGATTTGAGCAGTGACGATTACTCTGGTGGGCTATACTTTTCTGAAAAAATAATGGTTACACTTTGATGAAAATAACACATAGGGTAACTAAATAATGCAATGCCAATCTATTCAATATAAACAAGCAATATTTAATTAAACTATCAGTATATTTTAATGTAAACTTTAATAATTTGTGATTATGAGTGTATATATGTGTAAATAAAACAAACATAATTTAGTCGGTATTCCATTTTTTGTGTTGATTTTAACATTGCAGCCTCGGTTAGTGCAGTTCCAGAAACTATTTTCACATTTCCTTGTTTTGGAAACTGAACATGAATTCATTATGAATGAGAGTCTGTCCACCACGACTGTTTTCTATGAACCAGATGTTGACTTGCACATTTGCCATATTGACATGAATGATGATGAAATAATAAACATGACCAAGTATATAGGCACTAAAATGATAATTAGCTATTTGTTTGAATTACAGTAAACAACTGTAACTTTGTTTTAGAAATTATTAATTTTAATCATATTTAAGTGAGATCTAGTCATTTAGTTTGTAACATTAGATATATGATTATTTAATTATCTATTACCTAGTCACCCCAATGTGTACTTTAATTATCCAATCATAAATTGCTCAATTTTCAATCCAATAATCATTTATATCATATATTCTCTTTATTTCCCCCATTAAGGAGATAATGAACATGGAATGTTCACAAAACAAGATGTGCAAATATACAGCATTCAATGTGAACAAGTATGTATGTTTACAGGGAATATATAAACAAATATTATATATATACATATAACATGAAATATCAGAGAGAGAGAGAGAGAGAGAGAGAGAGAGAGAGAGAGAGAGAGAGAGAGAGAGAGAGATACAGTTGTTCCGATTTCTGAGTATGAATCACATACGGCTTGCATAGGTGCTAGATCAAAAGGTTGGGAAAGTGAGGTACAACCAAATGGATACATACGACTGACGTTTTCTTACAAACGATTACTTTTGCTTTCGGATGAAATATATTAACTTTTAGTTTTATTGCATTGATAGCCATGCCATTCGTTAACATCAAGTATTCATGTTTTAATGAGAGACGACAGTCCCAGGAAACAGACCTGGAAGTTATTCATGTAAGTGCTGAAAATCTTCTTCTCATTCTAGCTTAAAACCCTAATGGTCAACCATAGTTGTCGAGTTTAGGTACGTCATCCTTTCAGCACTACAGCTAGTGCTGACTATTAATCCTAGATACTAGACCATGGAACAGGCCTGGAAACTATTCATGTAAGCGCTGAAAACCTTCTCATTCAATATTAAACTAACCCTTTGTGGTGTCCATGAGCAAGACACTTTTTCCGCATATGCTTTGTACTGGTTTTACCCAGGACGAATTCGACGAGTGATTTGTCTAAGTTGTAAAACCTGGTTTCGCAATCAAAGTAAAATGTTAAAGTTTAAACCAGTAAAAACCCTTATGATCAACCATAGTTATCAAGCTGAGGTACGTCATCCTTTCAGCACCACAGCTATTGCTGACTACTAATCCTAGATACTAGAGACAATGGAACGGGACCATGCTGGTGATAAATACCTGTCAATTCTTAAACAACAAACACGTCATTATAAACATATCGCATACTTTACAATAAGTTTCTTTTGATTTATAATTGGTTTCTATTTGCATAAATGTATTCTATACCTTCAATTATGGTGATACGATGTTGAAATTGGTGGCTAACCAAATATTAAAAGGTCATAAACGGTGATTTCAAATACGATCGCCATATCAATTTTACAGATAATAATTTTGGTTGCATATTCAGTGTCTCTCCGTAAAGATTTTAAATGGCATGATTTTCCTACGTGAAGGGAATTTAACATCTGGATATATATTTGTTAAGTTTTACAAACATTTAAAGAGTAGCACATTTAATTACATTACAGGTTTTAAATTTTATTCATCGCCTTACGCTTTGCATACTTAAAACTAGCAACACGGTTGAAGATGTGTCTTTCAAATACATTGTTTAAACGGCAGTTTGAAATATTACACTGAATACAAGTTGTTTAACTTGAAAGAAGCAGAATAACAGTTACATATAATACAACAGTCACATTTTACACACCTGGGCTTTTTCCCTATCTTGATATTTGAGTGACTCGGACAGTACACCTTTTTACATCGTACGTTTACATGTGTCACGCACTCACGCACTCAAGCACGCACTCACGAGCGCGCAAGCACGCACTCATGTCTACAGTCTTACATGGACTTCGCTATATGTCCATCTATTTCGGTAAGAAAAAAACCAATGGCATACAAATAAACAGTTGATTCTGATAGTGGTAGGTTATATATACAAAGCACCAAAGAAGTAGAAGAAAACTGGCAACTGCCATGAATTGTGGAACAGACATAGAATTACCTGCATTTTCATTGGGGGCTTAATGGACCTGTTTCGGGAGATATCAGTTCTGGAATAGAATACAGGTCTCCTGATTCGCGAAATATCAGGTTTTGTGATAGATTACAGCTCTCCTGATTCCCGAGATATCAAGTTCTGAGATAGACTACAAATTTCCTGATTCGGGAGATGTCAGGTTCTGTGAAAGACTTCAGCTCTCCTGATTCGGGAGATATCAGTTTTATGATAGACTTCAGCTCTCCTGATTGGGGAGATATCAGTTTTATGATACACTACAGCTCTCCTGATTCGGGAAATATCAGGTTCTGTGATAGATTACAGCTCTCCTGATTCGGGAGATATCAGGTTATGTGATAGACTACAGCTCTCCTGATTCGGAAGATATCAGGTTCTGTGATAAAGTACAGCTCATCTGATTCGGGAGATATTAGGTTATTGGATAGATTAAAGCTCTCCTGATTCGAGAGATATCAGGTTCTGGGATTGTCTACAGCTCTATTGATTCGGAAGATATCAGGTTCTGGGATAAAGTACAGCTCATCTGATTCGGGAGATATTAGGTTATTGGATAGATTAAAGCTCTCCTGATTCGGGAGATATCAGGTTATGTGATAGACTACAGCTCTCCTGATTCGGAAGATATCAGGTTCTGTGATAAAGTACAGCTCATCTGATTCGGGAGATATTAGGTTATTGGATAGATTAAAGCTCTCCTGATTCGAGAGATATCAGGTTCTGGGATTGTCTACAGCTCTATTGATTCGGAAGATATCAGGTTCTGGGATAAAGTACAGCTCATCTGATTCGGGAGATATTAGGTTATTGGATAGATTAAAGCTCTCCTGATTCGAGAGATATCAGGTTCTGGGATTGTCTACAGCTGTCTTAATTCGGGAGATATCAGGTTCTGGGATTGTCTACAGCTCTATTGATTCGGGAGATTTAAGATCCTGGGATAGAGTTCAGCTCTCCTGATTCGGGAGATATCAGTTTCAGGGATAGGCTATTGATAGCTGTAGAAATTCACTTGGTTTAAACATTCTGTGTTAAAGAGAACTTGATCTTATACCAGGTCAAGCCCCACGGCAAAGAGTTTAAGAATCTGTCTCCGATTGATTTCCATAATGTCCATAATATTCACTACTTTCATTCAGTTTGAATAGCCTAAAAATAATAATAATAAACGTCAATCCTGATTCAACACAGATGTTTTCGGGAACCTTTCTCACAAAAACAGATTTTAAGGCCTAAATACGACTGTGCAGCGATGCAGATCTGGTACGTTTTCGACAATAAACGAGAGGCATTCAATAAGTAATGTTATATTGGTAATAAAATAAAAACAACAAATTATATCTTGATAACATTTCGTTCATAATTTCAAAGTAATATCTTCTATCAGAAATGCACTTTTGCAATCGTTTAATAACTTCCGAAATATGTTTTCTTAGTCTGTATTTTGTATATCGAGATAACACACTTACGTAGGCGATGTAAGACCTTTGTCTTTGGTGGCCATATTGTTCTTCCATTCTTTCTATGGGGCTCGAAATTACTTATTGAACGCTCTCGTTAGTACAGTCAAGAGCAATACTTTGTCCTACATCGGAGGGAGGCTCGCTGGTGTTTTTCATGGCCCTACGAGGAAAAATTCTAGCAGAACTCGATTCCACACAACACATCACTGGCCGAAACCTTTGTCAAGGCCGGTTACATTACTCTCAAATCATTCATATGTTTGTCAGGTCAGTAGATGTTGACCTACTTCCTCAGCCAATGATAAGCTGGATAGAAGTTACATGGAATTTTCTACTAGCATAGAAACTCCCATATAGCCTTAACCTATACATGGACTGTTACATACTAGTATCAAGAAAAGATACCGTAATAATACTAACAACAACAGCAACAACAACAACAACAACAACAAACAGTACACTGTGATGCAAATGTCTCATCCATGACGTATTTTGCAAAATAAAATAACAAAAACAAATCCGATAAGGTTCGGAAAGCGGTCTATAGTCCCCGTAGACGCTGTATTGCGATACGCCGCATTGAGCTGTCGAGTGGTGGTACCGCTGGAGTCATTAGGTAGAGTTTTATTGTCCACCGAAGTGTTAGTTTACAAATTCCTATCTTCTGTTGCAGTTACATAGGGTGTAGTGGTCAACACCGCTGTCGGAGCTCTAGGTGTACTAGGACTAGAAAAAAAAGTTGTCAAACTTGGTGTGTGATTAATTATTAACTAATTGGTTTTGGATTGACTAGTTGTTGATTGACTGGGATTGACTGGTTGTTGATTGACTGGTTGTTGATTGGCTGGTTGTTGATTGGTTGGTTGTTGATTGCACGCTTGTTGATTCTGTGGTTCATGATTGACCATTTGTTGATTGACTGGTTGTTGATTGACCATTTGTTGATTGACTGGTTGTTGATTGACTGGATGTCGATTTGGCTTGTTGTTGATTGACTGGTTGTTGAATGACTTGTTGAAAATAGACTGGTTGTTTATTGACCGCTTGTTGATTGACCGGTTGTTGATTGATCGGTTACTGATTGACCAGTTGTTGATTGATCTGTTGTTAATTGACTGGTTGATGATTGACCATATGTTGATTAACTGGTTGATGATTGACCATTTTTCAATTGACTGGTTGATGATGGACTGGTTGTTAATTGAACAAATGTTGGTTTTCCATTTGTTGTTTGAGCGGTTGATGACTGACCATTTGATGATTGACTGGTTGATGATTGACTGGTTGTTAATTGACTGGTATTTAATTGACTGCTTGTTGCTTGACTGGTTGTTGGTTGATCTTTTGATGATTGACTGATGGATAATTGACCATTTGTTGAATGACTGGTTGATGATTGACCATTTGATGATTGACTGATTGATGATGGAACGGTGGTTAATTGAACATATTTTGATTGACTGGTTGTTGATTGACTTGTCATTCTTTGAATGGTCATTAATTGACCGGTTGTTGTTGGTTGACCGGTTGTTGACTGACTAGTTGTTGATTGACTGGTTGTTGATGGGTTGGTTGTTGATTGATCATTTGAGGATTGGCTGGTTGTTGAATGAATAACTCTTGTTTGACCATTTGTTGATTGACTGGTTTCTATAAGAAAAACAACAGGTTATACCAAGTTTATTTATATCTATTTACATGGGAGATGCTTACACTCCCAGAGTGATGTATTGAAATAGACTAGTCCGCATATCTGTGGTAGTCTTAATCATCTCCGACACTTACTTTTCTATAAGATAAACGTCCTCTCAAGATTTGAGAAACTCAAGACAAACTAACCTTTAAGAAAAGAAAGCGTAGAGGATGATTAATACTGTACCGTATTGTAAAATAGAGTGAAGAAAACAGAATGTATCCGATTTTGATGGTACCCTGCGCCATATTGCGTTGTATTGACTTGTTACATTTTGAACAGAGTACCTAACAGGAAATCAAAACCAATCTTAACACTTAGGTCGGTGTAACGTTGTAAACTGACTCCCGGTCATTATTTTATATAGAATAATGACCCCTTTTCTATAAAATACTGACACCCATTATAAAATAATGACCCCCCCCCCCCCCACAATTTTATCTATAAAATATTAAAATATTGACCCCACCTTACCTATTACTAACATACCCTATATCAATTCAAGTCACTGTCATGTTTCTATTGCTTATATTTGTTGTTGTTGTTTCCGTTGTTTTTGCTGCTGCTGCTGCTGCTGCGTCTACAGCTGACACAACAGCAGTATAACTTAGAGACCCCGCTAAGAAATAAACGTACATCTATTAAAAAATGAAATTTAAAAGTGTTTTCATTTGAATCATCATTATTGTACTTAAAGAGAAGTATTACAATAATAGAATACATACCTAAGTCGTTTTAAGATTACTATAGAAATAGAGAGAACCGATATTTAGACTGGAGGATAATTTGGTTTTGTTTACAAACAGTGTATTATCATCTTTTATTTGTCATCTGCAATGATTCTGGTCATGTTTTCTTGATAGAAATTGAGATCATCCTTTAGAAATAAAGCGTAATGGAAGGGGGATACATAAAGGAATCCTTTTGCAACTTGGAACCCCTGCAACTTTCAAGGTACACGGTAGAATATACTTGGAACATAAATCACGAAACTCCTGCTTTAAAGGTGCATGACTTTTGTTTAGAACATGTTTTAGATCTAAATATTTTTGTTACCTATAAAAGCTTCAAGTATTTCAACAGGCTTAAGTTTTATTTTTCCAAAATTGTTCCAAGATTCGGTGAGATAGTACCTTTAACAGCCTCGTAACTTTGTGACATTGCATTATATGCAAGGTATAACGTATAATTATGTTACGCATACATGTATATAATTATTCATTTACCTTCTGTACAATGTAGTGTAAGCATTCTGGAACTTATAGTAATGGTGATTTTGTCCGAAATTTTAGAGGAAACATCATTTTGTTATTGCATCCTACATGTTGCACTAATTTCGTAATAGCATGGGCTCGCGGGCTCATTACGAAAAAATGCTATTGGCGGTAAAATAGTTCATTTTCTGGAGTGCAAGATTGTAAAAAGGCAATTAATACGTGGAAAAGTATGTGTTATGTTTCATGCCACCCCTGAAAGTGATGTCAAATACCCTTAACCTTCATTATGTCACCTATATGTCACTTATATAGGCGAAACGGGTGTGGGTAGCCCAGTGGTTTTATTACCTGTGACGCTCCTCGTCGTTAAAAATTATTCAAATTTCAGTATATTGTAGAAGAGACATCCTTCTTTGGATTTTGGGTATTTTTGTCACTTTTCTGGCGTTTTTAAGTAGAAAAAGTCAACAATCATGTCAATATAAGGCATAAAATATGCAAATCGGTTGTAGGGAAGTCCAATGTTTTGTGACCTGTGACGTCTATGAAAATAAGATGTTGTTCGAATTTCAGTATAATATTGAAATATAGTCATTCCCCTGGAGGTTTGGGTGATTTTTGTCACTTTTCAAGAGCTTTTAAGTAACACGTCTTGAGCAATAATTATACCCCTTTATAACAGTCAAAGCCATTGCACAAAGTGTTAACTAAGTTTCTGTTACGATACCCGTCACGACTTATATATTAAGTTGTAATTGTTTTTAAAGAAACCAGGGAAGCCAGGACCACTTCTTAGCAAAAAAACAAGGGCTGCAGCCGAATGACAGCCATATATCCCGCCGATGCCATTTGAAAAAAGGGCCATAACTCCAGAACGGATTGAGCAAATCCAAGATTTGTTTCTTCCTACACAACTAAGCATTAGTAGTAGTAATCCCTGAAAGTTTGAATCGATTCCGTCCAATAATGAATGAGGAGTTGCGTTCACAAAAATGTTGCACGGACGCACGCACGGACGCACGCACGGACGGGTGCCATTACCATATTCTCCTTCGATGCCTATCGGCGGGGGATAGTTATGTTGTAAGTGTACCTTAGATGGGTTAGGGTTAGGGTTTGGGTTAGGAGTCGTTATTGTATAGGGGGTCACAATTCTATGTGAGGGTCATTTTTTTAAGGTGTGGGGGAGTCATAATATTATGACCTGACCCCCCGGTCATTATTCTATGGGGATCAGTTTACAACGTTACAACGGCATTCGTAGAGGCAAGCCAACTAAAAATTGACACTTATTAAGCTAGAAATATCTTTTATTGTTATCTAGGGGAGTGTAAAATTTCAGATTTGAATTTGTTTTCTCAATTAAAGCGATATAAATTATGTATCGCTAATGTGAATTATAAAAACACGTTCTGAAATATTATTCTACCATGAAAAACAATAGTTTTATTATGAAAATATTACAGAAATACTAAGTTGCCAAACACAAGACAGCATTAAGCTCGAGTTTCAAGCCTCCGATCATGTCACGATGTCAGTATAACGTTACACAGCAGGCACCGCAATACCTTGTTTCTCCCGAATTATTGTACATGAAACAATTCAACTCTTTAATACAGCTAAAATGTGTCAACATCGATAATAAGTGTAATGTGTAAAACGAGGACACGTGTGGACTAAACAAAACATGTCAAACAATATATCGAAAAGAGATTTCTTAACTTGATATACGCAATAAGGCAGAAAATTACAATGTGACATTACTTCTGTAGCCGTATTTTCCTTCTTTTTTTAATGGAGTTTAAAGGGAGTAGATCAGGCAAAAACGCTATAAATGTCTTAAAAATAAAATTATTTTTAAAATGCTAAAAATACATTTGTTCATGATTAAAAAATAAAATCCGAATGGTTAAGTATATAAAATCTACCAAACTATGACAAAATACTTGAAACGAAGTCCCCAGTCTAAAAATAGACAGCACTTAAATACTGCTAGACGTTGTTCGCGTCGTGATTCGGACTCCTCTAAAGATGAAACTCAGTTAATACGTCACAACATATGTTGCAATTTTAAGAAAATCTATTTTAGTTTAATCTAAGCGCGTAACCCAAGTTAGGAAATCCCTTTTCAATATATTATTTCGGCATGTTTGAAAATATATATATATATATATATATATATATATATATATATATAACGGTAATACGGGGTCAGTGAGTATATATAGGCACGATATATTGAAAATACTTGAACAATCCTGATTAATTCCCTTTAAAGCCGTTTTCAACACATTTCAGGTTATATCAGACATATCCAATTTCATTTGTGGAGGGAGACCTCAAAATGAATCTGCGTAGAACCACCGTTTTTCCGTAAGTAACTGGCAAACTTTCTCATATAAAGTGTTTGGAGCAAGCGAGACTCGAACCTACAATCTTAACGGTGAAAGGTAAATGATCATGAGATGGCACTTTAGACCACTCGGCCACGACGGACCCTTGTATCATCTATGGAGAGCATGAGTTCTTCTTCAGTGGCTCATAGTACGTGGTGTGTATTGATCTTAAATGTGTGTTTGTTCTTTATCATCTCATGTATATGTACTAATACATGGTGCACATTCTTCATATTATCATTTTCTGTCATTATAAATGTGGAATCTCCATTACCTTTTTTTTATTATGTAAAATTATCATTATATGATGTTAGTTCTTTTTTATATATTGTAAATTTATCATTATATGGTGTTAGTTCTTTTTTATATTTTGTAATATATCATTATATGGTGTTAGTTCTTTTTTATATTTTGTAATATATCATTATATGGTGTTAGTTCTTTTTTATATTTTGTAATATATCATTATATGGTGTTAGTTCCTTTTTATATTTTGTAAATTTATCATTATATGATGCAGTGAGTTCTTTGTCATATTATGTAAATTTATCATGATTTATATGAACTGCATTCTTTTTTATATTATGTTATTGAATAAAAGGGGCATATATAAGGTTCGAGTTATTGATGTTTTTAAATAAAACGTAATTTTATGCTAAAAGAGGACGATATTTCACGTTAATTAAAACCTTCTGAGCTGAATTTCAACCAAATGCAAGGTTTAGTGACTAGCAACCTTTGTGTTAATGTGAAAATAATTTGGCAACGATTGCTCAAATTGTTGATCGGATCAAGGACATGTATAGAAGGATAGGAAACTTGCATCTCCTGACTAAATGTTGATAAAAAAGCACACGAAGGATGAATTATTTCATAGATAATCATTCATAAATTACAGGCAGTTGATAAACTGTGCATAAAATGTAAGTCGTATATAATCTTAGATGATTTAAAATGTTTTGAACACGAAAAATGATCTTGAATTAAAGATATTGAGGTTTGAAATAAAATTTCTGTTATTTTGTTGTTATTTTAGCTGTAACATACACATTTTGAAATCAAAAGTACTTCAACAATTTTAAACACACTCTGCTGGGAATATTATTGTTTTGATGAGAATTTTATTCTGCAATGTAAATATTTTAATTTGTGTACCTAAGATGAATTAAGGAAGTTAAGATAATTGGAAACGAGATATTCGAAGATTTTGCGTGAATACATGAGCGTTCACAAACTCTCATTCAGTTGCCTTTCCTTCTCTATATAATTCCTTGGTCGGATGTTGATTAAAATGTTATTTTAGTTAAAAAAGGCTTTAACGTAATACAATATTTAAATGTGTACATTCAGAAATGAAATACAATCCCGTGCAATGTGTTGTAAGTGACCTTGTGTACAAGTTTGAAAAGAATCAGACAAAAAATGTTTGAATTAATGAGCGGAAGTTGATTCAAATATATTTTAGTTTAAATAAAGCCACTAACACTAAAATATGTGATTACGCAACAAATATTTAGAGCCGATTAACTTGTAAATGAACAATGTGACACCAATAAAAGAGGTACACAATTTCTCAGTTACATCTAATGTAAACACCAAAATACACGAACACTGCAGGATATGGACATATACATTCATACTAAATATGTTGTGTTTCCATATCACTTGAATGTAGTAAGATTTATTGCCTTAAATTCAAATACATATTTTAATATTTTTGAGAATTGTGTTTTTTACTCAACATTTTTAAGAAGATGACGGAGAGAGGTTTCATGACGACATGCCTCGAAGTATGCATGTGTTTTCGAAAACTAATTTACAACCCATGTAAAGTAACCCCTATTTCCTACAAATTCACAGTACATATCATGTTTTAACGTATGCTACAAGAACATTAGTTATGTTATTGGCGTGTCTATATATTCCATAGTAACCATTTCACAGACCAGCAGGCTATCCACTATGTGCGTGAAAATAGCATCACATTTCGCAACTGTTACACCACAATATAGCTTTTTTTATATCAAAATCCGTTTAGGAAACATAGTGTTGCTAGAGCATTAAACAAAAAACTAGTTACGGAATTCGTATCATACTCAAATCGACCGAGCGCCACTCCGCAGATACAATGTAACTATGCTTTTTAGGAATATATCAAGATCGGCGGTATAATTTTCCCGCTTACCTGAATTTAATCGATGATGCCCGGAAATGCCCGATCGTTTACGGATATACATGTAACTACTAAATAATGCTTTTCCATGGGCCAGGTTTAATTCAATATCGACGATAATGGAGAGTTTAAATCAATGTTTTTGACAACACAATTACACAAACTATTACAATTATACCAGTTCAATGTTGATTTGAATGGACATACATAGCGGTTGTCCCGCTTCAAACGCTCTTAAGTTCATGAACTCAATACGTGATCGTGACATGGGATCATGCGATCATTTGTTCGAGTCCTCGAGCAAGAATATTTTCTACGCAGAAAGATTTAGAGCATGATTTGTCTATGTTGTAAGAACTTGTATACGGTAAGGTTTATCAGACCGGGGTTGTTGGGTAATTTAGAATTCTACTTTGTGTCAATCTTAAATTAAACATAGGATATTCGGCTTGATTTGCAGGTAACTATTAAAAAATAATTATATATTAGGAACGCGTTTGTTGTCAAAAGAGTATAAAGTAATAGATAAATACCTTATATTACAAATAATGACAAAGACACATGAATACGGTGCCCGTGAGAACTGCTATATTGTACGGTATATAACTAGCAGAACTTTTTTCTGTTGTTGTCCCGTCGTTTCCCATTGCATCTGTCGTTGTCGGGACATCGGTCGAGGTAGTTGCATCTATCAAAATTATGATAAAAGTGTTCAACAATCATGATATGGACTAAAACAAAACTAGAAGCAAAAAGAACGTATGGTTAGTCCTTGCAACATATAACAGTGCTAGATTATTGAAAAGGTCTGATGACCTTACATGGTGCTATTTTTAAACTAGGATGTACGTTGTTAATCATTCATGCCTTGTAGTCTGTAGAACGGACCCAATTCTTCTGATTGGGTCCGTTAAATAACAATATTGGGAAAGCCACATTTGAGCACGTTGACTGGTCAGTTGCTTCAACATAAAGTTTGAATGACGTCACAGTTTAGTAAGCGTTTAATCGCTATGAATTATGGGACAGGTAGTATTCCCTGCTATTTCATTTGGGGTTAATAGACCTGACTTGGGAGATATCACGTTCTGAGAAAGACAACATGCCTTATGTATTAATTTTCAGAAACACAGTCTAGATTTTGCTTCTGCGCATGCTCATCCAACAATCAAAAACCCAACTACGTTGCGGTTAAAGTAGATTCATTGCACCATGGCTAGATTATAACCGTATAAAGTATACAAAGTAACAGAAGTAGTAACAGAAGTTGAAACAGAAGAAAGAAACAGAAGAAATTGCAGAAGAAACTAACAGAAGTAGGAACATAAAAAATTAATAGAAGAAGGAGCAAAAGAAAGTAACTGAAGTAGTAACAGAAGAAAATAACAGAAGTAAGAACAGAAGAAAGTAACACAAGTTGTAATATAAGAAAATAACAGATGGAGGAACATAAGAAAAATAACAGAAGAAAATAACAGAAGTTGTAGCAGAAGAAAATAACAGAACTAGTTACAGAAGAAATTAACAGACGTAGTAACATAAGAAAATAACAAAAGTTGTAACAGAAAAAATAATACAAGTAGTAACAGAAGAAAATAACAAAAGTTGTAACGGAAGAAAATTATAGAAGTTGTAACATGAGAAAATAACAGAAGTTGTAACATGAGAAAATAACAGAAGGTGTAACAGAAGAAAATAACAGAAGTTGTAACATGAAAATAACAGAATGTGTAACAGAAAAAAATAACAGAAGTTGTAGCAGAAGAAAATAACAAAAGTTGTAACAGAAGAAAATAACAAAGTTGTCACATAATTAAGTAACAGAAGTAGAAACATAAGAAAATAACATATGTAGGAACAGAAGAAAATAACAGAAATAGGAACTGAAGTAAGAAACAGAAGTTGAAACAGAAGAAAATAACATATGAAAGAACAGAAGAGGCATATGTATGAACAGAAAAAAATAACAGAAGTAGGAACAGAACGAAATAACAGAAGAACAAGCTGAAGAAAGTAACAGAAGTTGTAACAGTAGAAAATAACAGAAGTAGTAACAGAAGAAATAACAAAAGTTGTAACAAAAGAAAATAACAGAAATAGTAAATGAAAAAAATAACAGAATTGTAAAATACGAAAATAACAGAAGAAAGTAACAGAAGTAGTAACTAAAGTAAGTAACATAAGTAGGAGCTGAAGAAAATAACAGAAATAGTAACAGAAGAAAATAACAGAAGAAGGAACAGAAGAAAGTTACTGAAGAAGTAACAGAAGAAAGTAACAGAAGTAGTAACAGAAGAAAAAATCAAAAGTTGTAACAAAAGAAAATAACAGAAATAGTAAAAGAAAAAAATAACAGAAGTTGTAAAATACGAAAAAACAGAAGAAAGTAACAGAAGTAGTAACTAAAGTAAGTAACATAAGTAGGAACTAAAGAAAATAACAGAAGTTGGAACAGAAGAAAATAACAGAAGAAGGAACAGAAGAAAGTAACTGAAGTAGTAACAGAAGATAGTAACAGAAGTAGTAACATACGAAAATAAAAGCAGTTGTAGCACAAGAAAATAACAGAAGCAGGAACAGAAGAAAGTAACAGAAGTAGAACAAGAAGAAAAATAACAGAAATAGGAACATAATAAAATAACAGATGTAGGAACGGAAGAAAATAACGGAAGTAAGAACAGAAGAAGAAAAAACAGAAACAGAAGGAAATAACAAAAGTAGTAATAGAAGTAAATAACAGAAGTAGTAACAGAAGAAAATAACAGATTGACGAAAATAACAAAAATTATAACATAAGAAAATAACAGAAGTAGTAACAGAAGAAAATAGCAGAGGTGGTAACAGAAGAAAATAACTGAAGTTGTAACGGAAAGCAATAAAAAATGAAAGCTTACCAACGACTGCGAGTACAGCCAGAAGTCCGACCACAACACAGAAAATTGTGATAAAGCTGTTCTGAAATGGTCAACATGAAATATGACGTCATTTCCCTTAAATTTTGTTTTGCATTAGAATTTCGAATGTTTTGCTTTTAAAATCACAACCCTATTACTTTAATAATTGACACATAGGAATTCCCAAATGTGTTTATATAGAAAGACTGCTACTGTAAAAGTGAGTACAATCTGGGTGAGTTAAAGGTGCATCACCTACAACTTTCGGTTCAGTCAATGATTATAAGTTTATTGAATCACAAAGAGGAAAGCCCAACCCGAAGATAATGGTAATTGCGTCCTTGTAGTTTATGTTATTTATGAGAAATTCATTAATGCACAGGTCGGCGTTTTCCGTTTTATTTGTCGATGTTTTAGTATAACCCGATGCTTGACTTTATCGCGGGCCGCAATTTGGTATTTGGTCAACAAAATTAAAGAAATTTAACCTACAGAAAAATAATACAATTTAAATTATTGAACAGAATTCAATTCGTGATATATGATGCTTGATACAAATTTGTAGTTTTACTGCTGAGATCGAAAATAAATCGGCGATAAAGGCGAGTCCTCTTTAAAGGCAGATCATACTCATTGGAAACAGGAAGTGCTTCCGTGCCTGGCATAATGGCGGCGAAAAATAATCCTTGTTCGTTCTTATTTAAAAATGAATTTTACTTACTTTGATGTTCATTTTTTTAGTTGAATAACTCTTTGACGTGTCTGGGACAATTTCTAAACGTTGTCATGTTTGAAGAAAAAATATGTTTGCAAATAGTGTATTAAAACATGATTTCGAAAGTCTACTTTCACTTTGTCAGCAGTGTACATACTTAAAAAATTGGATAAAATATGACCCTTACTTTTCTAATGATATTTACGCACTTCAGATATCAACAAACAATATCATGTACGTTTCTCTTCTTTTATTGGTTTTTTTAACAAATGACAAACCTTTGAAATGTTTTAATCACTGTAGAAATAAAAAAGGAAAACCAATGGTGAGATGCAAGATATTTTCATGAAGTGAGAACAACTAGTCCGTGTCTTAAACTATTCAATATTCCGACTCTTTATAACAAAAGCACATAGTAAAATCTGTCTTTTATATCCCCGCAAAATGTGTATAAATCACATTTCATATCTTTTAAATATAAACTTTTATTATTAAAAAATTCGAATACGTTTGTACATCTCCCTGAGATAATTAGAGGCAGTAGGTCCACCCCTGTGATATACAGAATTAAAAAAGAGGTATTTTTATTGAACGTGTTGACAAATATATACTTCAGTGAATCTCTGATATACTTCAACCAGTCATATGTATGAAACACCAGCATTCCAACAGAATGGTTGTCAAATGCAGGAGTGATCACATTCTCCAAACTGGAAGTAGAGTGAACCAGTACGTGGAGTTTATTTTCAGTCCTGCACATGAGCCATGCCCCTCATTTTAAACGCAATTAAATGTCTGCAAACATGACGGTGTTCAGTAATTGGTAGCTCGGCATAGGCAGTCGCCACATTTAGGACGATATTTGTACATAGTCGGAACTTTTCAGTTTCTCTCCATTACTTGCTTTAAACGTATTTTTTTCTTAATCAAACGACCCAGTTCATCTGTTCATCTAGATATTAAAGGGAGTATATCAGGGGAAAACGCTATACAGTCTTCAAAAATGAAATATTTATTAAAATGAATAAAAAGCATTTCATTATAATTAACAAATAAAATCCGAATGGTTTCGTATGTCAAATCAACCAAAATGTGACAAAATCAATATTAAAATTGGAGCCGTTAACTTAAAACGATATCCCCATTCTTAAAATAGACAGCACTTTAATACTAATTGACGACCTTCGCATTGTCATTCGGAGTCTTTCTAAGGTCAAATAATTTTCACTACATGTAAAACTGTATAACGGATCCAATGAAATCAAAATGAATCACAGGACTCATTTAATACGTCATAAATGATGCTACAATTTTATGCGGTCAATCTATTTTAGTCTAACCTAGGAGCGTAGCCCCAGTAAGGAAATCTTTTTAACATACTATTTTGGCGTGTTTGAATGGATATCATTCTGGCAATACGTGGTCAGTGAGTATTTTAGGCACGATATATAGGGGAAAAAAATGCTTTATACCAATTTTAGAAGTTTGAAATATCCTGGTAAATTCGCTTTAAAATGACCAAAGTCATTTAAATTTTCAAAGGACCTAGATTATAGAACGACCTAGTTCATCTAGATGTACGTGTTATTATCTTAATAAACTAGGTCGTTCTATAATCTAGATGACCTAGTTAATCTAAATAATAAAACGAGCTAATTCAGTGAGATAATTAAACGAACTTATTCACAGAGATAATAAAACGGCCTAGTTAATCGAGTTATAAGACGACCTAGTTAATCTAGATAATACAACGAGCTAGTTAATTTAGATGATAAAACGACTTGGTTCATCTAAATAATAAAGCGACCTAATTAATGTTGATAATAAAATGAGCTAGTTCATCTACATAATAAACCGAACTAGTTAACCTAGATAATTAAACGACCTAGTTCATCAAGATAATGAATTACCTAGTTCATCTAGATAATAAAACGACCTAGTTAACCTAGATAATTAAACGATCTAGTTCATCTAGATAATAAATCTACCTAGTTTAACTAGATATTAGAACAACCTAGTTCATTTGGATAATAAAACGACTTAGGTCATCTAGATAACAAAACGACCTGGTTCATCTAGAATATGAACGACCTAGATCATCTAGATAATAAATTAGCTGAACACTATTTTACTCTTCACTCATGAAACATTTTTTAATTACATGACAAATTAAAGTAGGTATAATTTTCGTATTTCGCATTTAAGTTGAAAAGGTACACGCCGGGTAGACAGAAAACGAATGTTAAAGAAACTGCTAAATTATATATTTACTACAATACAATGAGCAGTTCTGTGTGTTTTCATTTCAATTTATTTAAAAGTAAACAAAAATACATTTATTAAGATAACTACGAAATGAATAACAGATTACACTCACCATTTTTAAAGGTATAATTCCTTAACACGTTATTTAATTATCTATAAAATCTCGATTCTACTTTTCAGGTAAATTATAGATTTTCTTTATCCGGTATTCTTTTGACAATGCTCGTAAAGCGACCAGTGTATCAGTGGTCAACGCTGGCAGGCGTATAATCCTCTGGCGAGTACACCATTGGCTGGAGCAGATTACTCGGTAAAGCACGACCAGCCATGTTAAGCAATTTGACAACAATGTTGCTGATCATTTTGATGGTCTGGATCGTGACATTGGTATAACTGGTTCCTGTTCTGAGTAGTATCCCACCGAATGTCTATTATTGATGGTGTGGAGTTACAACTAGTGTAGCTGGTTTCTGTTCTAAGTAGTTATCCACCAAATGTTTATTATTGATGGTGTGGAGTTACAACTTGTGAAGCTGGTTCCTGTTCTAAGTAGTAATCCACCAAATGTTTATTATTGATGGTGTGGAGTTACAACTTGTGTAGCAGGCTCCTGTTCTAAGTAGTAATCCACCAAATGTTTATTATTGATGGTGTGGAGTTACAACTTGTGTAGCTGGTTCCTGTTCTTAGTAGTAATCCACCAAATGTTTATTATTGATGGTGTGGAGTTACAACTTGTGAAGCTGGTTCCTGTTCTAAGTAGTAATCCACCAAATGTTTATTATTGATGGTGTGGAGTTACAACTTGTGTAGCAGGTTCCTGTTCTAAGAAGTATCCCACCGAATGTTTATTATTGATGGTGTGGAGGTTACAATTTAAGTAGCAGGTTCCTGTTCTAAGTAGTATCCAACCGAATGTTTATTATTGATGGTGTGGAGGTTACAATTTGAGAAGCAGGTTCCTGTTCTAAGTCGTATCTCACCGAATGTTGATTATTGATGGTATGAAGTTACAATTTGTGTAGCTGGTTCCTGTTCTTAGTAGAATCCCACCGAATGTTTATTATTGATTGTGTGAGTTACAATTTGTGTAACTAGTTTCTGTTCTAAGTAGTATCCCATCGAATGTTTATTATTGGTGGTGTGGAAGTTACAATTTTTGTAACAGGTTCCTGTTCTTAGTAGTAATTCACCAAATGTTTATTATTGATGGTGTCCAGTTACAATTTGTGTAGCTGGTTTCTGTTCTAAATAGTAATCCACCGAATATTTATTATTGATGGTGTGGAGTTACAACTTGTGTAGCTGGTTCCTCCTCTAAGTAATAATCCACCGAATGTTTATTATTGATGGTGTGGAGGTTACAATTTGTGTTATTGGTTCCTGTTCTAAGTAGTAATCCACCGAATGTTTATTATTGATGGTGTGGAGTTACAATTTGTGTTGCTGGTTCCTGTTCTAAGTAGTAATCCACGAAATGTTTATTATTGATGGTGTGGACGTTACAATTTGTGTTATTGGTTCCTGTTCTAAGTAGTAATCCACCGAATGTTTATTATTGATGGTGTGGAGTTACAATTTGTGTTGCTGGTTCCTGTTCTAAGTAGTAATCCACGAAATGTTTATTATTGATGGTGTGGAGGTTACAATTTGTGTAGCAGGTTCCTGTTCTAAGAAGTATCCCACCGAATGTTTATTATTGATGGTGTGGAGGTTACAATTTGTGTTATTGGTTCCTGTTCTAAGTAGTAATCCACCGAATGTTTATTATTGATGGTGTGGAGTTACAATTTGTGTTGCTGGTTCCTGTTCTAAGTAGTAATCCACGAAATGTTTATTATTGATGGTGTGGAGTTACACTTTGTGTAGCAGGCTCCTGTTCTAAGTAGTAATCCACCGAATGTTTATTATTGATGGTGTGGAGTTACAATTTGTGTTGCTGGTTCCTGTTCTAAGTAGTAATCCACCAAATGTTTATTATTGATGGTGTGGAGTTACACTTTGTGTAGCAGGCTCCTGTTCTAAGTAGTAATCCACCGAATGTTTATTATTGATGGTGTGGAGGTTACAATTTGTGTAGCAGGTTCCTGTTCTAAGAAGTATCCCACCGAATGTTTATTATTGATGGTGTGGAGGTTACACTTTGTGTAGCAGGCTCCTGTTCTAAGTAGTAATCCACCGAATGTTTATTATTGATTGTGTGGAGGTTACAATTTGTGTAGCTGGTTCCTGTTATAAGTCGTATCCCACCAAATGTTAATTATTGATGGTGTGGAGGTTACAATTTGTGTTGCTGGTTCCTGTTCTAAGTAGTAATCCACCGAATGTTTATTATTGATGGTGTGGAGTTACAATTTGAGTAGCAGGTTCCTGTTCTAAGTAGTATCCCACCGAATGTTTATTATTGATGGTGTGGATTTACAATTTGTGAAACAGGTTCCTGTTCTAAGTAGTATCCCACCGAATGTTTATTATTGATGGTGTGGAGGTTACAATCTGTGTAGCAGGTTCCTGTTCTAAGTAATAATCCAACGAATGTTGATAATTGATGGTATTGAAGTTACAATTTGTGTAGCTGGTTCCTTTTCTAAGTAGTATCCCACCGGATGTTCATTATTGATGGTGTGGAGGTTACAATTTGTGTTGCTGGTTCCTGTTCTAAGTAGTAATCCAACGAATGTTTATTATTGATGGTGTGGAGGTTACAATTTGTATTGCTGGTTCTTGTTGTAAGTAGTAATACATCGCATGTTTATTATTGATGGTGAGGTGTTATAATTTGTGTAGCGGGTTCCTGTTCTATGTAGTTTCTCACCGAATGTTTATTATTGATAGTGTGGAGATTCAATTTGTGTAACTGGTTCCTGTTCTAAGTAGTATCCCACCGAATGTTTATAATTGATGGTGTGGAGGTTACAATTTGTGTAGTTGGTTCCTGTTCTAAGTAGTTCCCCACCGAATGTTTATTATTGATGGTGTGGAGGTTACAATTTGTGTTGCTGGTCCCTGTTATAAGTCGTATCCGACCGAATGTTAATTATTGATGGAGTCGAGTTACAATTTGTGTAGCTGGTTCCTGTTCTAAGTAGTATCCCATGGCATGTTTATTATTAATGGTGTGGAGGTTACAATTTGTTAAACTGGTTCCTGTTCTAAGTAGTAATCCACCGCATGTTGATTATTGATTGTGTGGAGTTAGAATTGGTGTAGCTGGTTCCTGTTCTAAATAGTATCTCACCAAATGTTTATTATTGATGGTGTGGAGTTACAATTGGTATAGCTGGTTGTTATTCTAAGTAGTTATCCACCGCATTTTTATTATTGATGGTGTGGAGTTACAACTTGTGTAGCAGGTTCCTGTTCTAAAAAGTATCCCATCGGATGTTGATTTTTGATGGTGCAGAGGTTAAACTTGGTGCTACTGGTTCCTGTTCAATGTAGTAATCCACCAAATGTTTATTATTGATTGTGTGGAGGTTAAAGTTGGTTTAGCTGGTTCCTGTTCTAAATATTATCCCACCGGATGTTGATTATTGATGGTGTGGAGGTTAAAGTTTGTGTAGCTGGTTCCTGTTCTAAGTAGTATCCAACCGGATGTTGATTAATGATGGTGCGGAGGTTAAATTGATGTATCTGGTTCCTGTTCTAAGTAGTAAACCCACCGGAAGTTGATAATTGATGGTAGGAGGTTACAATTGGTGTAGTTGGTCCCTGTTCTAAGTAGTATCAAACCGGATATTGATTATTGATGGTGCGGATGTTAAAACTGGTGTAGCTGGTTCATGTTTTAAGTAGTATTCCACCGGATGTTGATTATTGATGGTGTGGAGTTACAATTTGTGTAGCAGGTTTCTGTTCGAAGTAATATCCCACAGATTGTTAATTATTGATGATGTGGATGTTAAACTTGGTGTAGCTGGTTCCTGTTCTAAGTAGTATCCAACTGGATGTTGATTATTAATGGTGCGGAGGTTAAATTGATGAAGCTGGTTC
This sequence comes from Panopea generosa, assembly GCA_029582155.1. Classification (NCBI taxonomy): domain Eukaryota; kingdom Metazoa; phylum Mollusca; class Bivalvia; order Adapedonta; family Hiatellidae; genus Panopea; species Panopea generosa. Next base: position 32,166,573 of record CM055909.1, on the reverse strand, counting down.
CTGTTCTAAGTAGTATCCCACCGAAGTTGATAATTGATGGTGTGGAGGTTAAAATTGATGTATCTGGTTCCTGTTCTAAGTAGTAAACCCACCGGAAGTTGATAATTGATGGTAGGAGGTTACAATTGGTGTAGTTGGTCCCTGTTCTAAGTAGTATCCCACCGGATATTGATTATTGATGGTGCGGATGTTAAAACTGGTGTAGCTGGTTCATGTTTTAAGTAGTATCCCACCGGATGTTGATTATTGATGGTGTGGAGTTACATTTTGTGTAGCAGGTTTCTGTTCGAAGTAATATCCCACAGATTGTTAATTATTGATGATGTGGATGTTAAACTTGGTGTAGCTGGTTCCTGTTCTAAGTAGTATCAAACTGGATGTTGATTATTAATGGTGCGGAGGTTAAATTGATGAAGCTGGTTCCTGTTCTAAGTAGTATCCCACCGAAGTTGATAATTGATGGTGTGGAGGTTAAAATTGGTGTAGCTGGTTCCTGTTCTAAGTAGTATCCAACAGGATGTTGATTATTGATTGTGCGGAGGTAAAACTTGGTGAGGAAGTTAATTGAAGATGAGTTTTGGGATCCTTGAAATAGTCATTTATGCCAAACGGCTGTATTATTTGCTATTCTGACCGATTACCTGCAAACAATACTTTACACTACCACGTTAAAAGTAAAAAGTCACCCCGATGACCCATAGTTGGTGGTTGGAGTATTTCCATGTGGAGTAGATTTCATTGATGCTGAGTCATATCAAAATTAAGTTACAATTTACAAGGTCGCAACGATAAAGCCTAAGATTAGCCGCAATGCTGGGCGTATAAGTTTTTACAAATAAGTCTTTGCTCTACTTCAAAGGATAATAAGATGAAGGGATTAGAAAAATATTTTATACTACTTTATAATCCAGTTACATAATAGCGAAAAAACGACCATTGCCATTGTAGAGTCAAGTCGGATTATACTAAATTCCAGCGTAGGTGGTTCTTAATACCGCCGTGACATACAATCACAAAATTAACCAGCATGCTTTTCTAAAGTACAAAATTTGCAGAAAAAAATACAATCTGGAAATAAGATCTAATTGTCTGACACAAACACACCTATTCAATGGTTATGTTTTAATATAATCAAAACATAGTTTTATTTCGACGGAAGTGGTTGCAGTTATCTTGTACAATATGTCTGTCAAATAGAAATTATCTGATAGTAAGAAAGACTATAGAAATAAACATCCCAACGATAATCTGTTTAAAAACTATGGAAATCTCCAAGGTTGTCCGATTGTTTGAATCAACCTATCAAAAGCTTAATCATGTTACAGTTTTACTCCCCGTCGAACCTTTCAAGGCGTTTGTCTTTTAGAAACACAAGCGTCGCAGACTACAGATGTTAGTTTGTTATTTGCTTTATTTTGTTTTTGAATTCATGCAATGTAACTCTTCATTATCGGAGGTAATTTAGTTAAAACTAGGGTAAGTTTGAATACCGTGGCGGAGTGATTTAAGGTACCGTCTCAAGATCACTTACCTCTCACCGCTAAAGGCGAAGGTTAAAGTCCCGCCCGCTCCAAAAAATTATTTGAAATGGTTTGTCAGTTACTTGCGTAAGGAGGGTACTTCTACTCAGATTCATTCTGAGGTCTTCCAACACCAATAAAACTGAATATGCCATATATAACGCGAAAAGTTTTGAAAATGGCGATAAACCCCATTCAATAAAATATGTAGACCAGTTTTGACGATTTTCCGGACTAAATTAACACATTTCTCACAAGCGTCATCATAATCATATAGGCAATGGATTTTTACCTGTAAAACGTATTTATTTTAATTCTACTAAGAATGCTTTTGTACTGCTCTTAAATATAAGACATTCGTTTCAATGCAAAATAAGCGGCACGTTGGTAAGACGTCCCAAAGGCTGTTTTAACTGCCCGACATATACGTATGTATATATAGCACGTATAAAAAAAACGTTGAACCGAGCGTACTTTGTGTTCGAGCGAGGAATTTGTATTTAAAAACTTACAGTTTATTTTGACCGAATGAGATAAGCCCGGTACTCGGTTATTCAACATAAAACTAATCTTCACGTTGACCTGAATTACTTACAATATTGATTGAATGGCTGATTGATTGACTGAACATTTGGCGTCATTATATGCCGTCGACAGCAAACATATAACTTCTCCTTCCTGGAATCTTAGAAGGTTAACCAGTACTCGAGTAAACCCCATCTCCGCAACTGATAATTGTCCCATTTGAATCAGTGAGATGAATGGTAATGAGACGCCATGTCGGATATCAATCATCATAGAGATTGTGACCGGGGCGGAGATTCGAACTCAAAACCCATGGATTGATAAGACAAGATACCGACGTCCAAAATTGAAGAGCTCCACCTTTGAATATCGAAAGACGGAAAATTAACATCAAACTAACTTCGGTCAGTAGTTTTTACAGCACTAGTAGATTATTACTGCACTGTTAGATTATTACTGCACTAGAAGAAAATTACTGCACTGGTAGATAATTACTGCTCTGGTAGATAATTACTGCACTGATAGATAATAACTGCTCTGGTAGATAATAACTGCACTAATAGATAATTGCTGCACAAGTAGATAATTACTGCACTAGTAGATAATTACTGTACTAATAGATAATTGCTGCACAAGTAGATAATTACTGCACTAATAGATACTTACTTCAATGGTAGATGATTGCTGCACTGGTCGATAACTACTGCTCTGGTAGATAATTACTGCACTGGTCAATAATTACTGCACTAATAGATAATTACTGCTCTGGTAGATAATTACTGCACTAATAGATAATTGCTGCACAAGTAGATAATTACTGCACTAATAGATAATTACTGCACTGGTAGATGATTGCTGCACTGGTCGATTACTACTGCTCTAGTTGATAATTACTGCATTTGTAGATAATTACTGCACTGGTAGATAATTACTGCTCTGGTAGATAATTACTGCACAAGTAGAAAATTACTGCACTAATAGATAATTACTGCACTGGTAGATAATAACTGCACTGATGGATAATTACTGAACTAGTAGATGCAATGTAATATATAATTACTGCACTGGTAGATAATTTCTGCACTGGTAGATAACAACTGCACTAATAGATAATTACTGAACTAGTAGATGCAATATAATTAATGCACAGGTAAAAAGATATTTACAGAAGTGGTAGATAATTACTGCAATGGTTGATAATTAATGCAGAGGTTAATAGATAATTACTGAACTAGTTGATACTTACTGCACTGGTAGATAATTACTGTACAATTAGATAATTACTGCATAAGTTGATAATTACTGCACAGGAAAATATACAATTACTGCACTGGTAAATACAATTACTGCATTGGTAGATAGCTACTGCACTGGTAGATAATTACTGCACTGGTAGATAATTACTGTAGATAATTACTGCACTGATAGATACTTACTGCACTAGTAGATAATTACTGCACTGGTAGATAATTTCTGCACTTATAGATAATTACAACACTGGTAGATAATTACTGCACTAGTAGATAATTACTGCACTGGTAGATAGCTACTGCAATTGTAGATAATTACTGCACTGGTAGATAATTACTGTAGATAATTACTGCACCGATAGATACTTACTGCACTGGTAGATAATTACTGTAGATAATTACTGCTACGAAAGATACTTACTGCACTGGTATATAATTACTGCACTGGTAGATAGCTACAGCACTGGTAGATAATTACTGCAATGGTAGATAATTACTGTAGATAATTACTGCACCGATAGATACTTACTGCTCTGGTAGATAATTACTGCACTGGTAAATAATTACTGCACTGATAGATAATTACAGCACTTGTAGATAATAACTGCACATGTAGATAGATAATTTCTGCACTGATAGATGCTTACTGAACAAGTAGATAATTACGGCACTGGTAGATTATTACGGCATGGTAGATAATTACTTCACCGGTAGATAATTACTGCACAGGTAGATAGATAATTACTACACTGGTAGATAATTTCTGCATTGGTAGATATTTATTGCAAAGGTAAATAGAAAATTACTGCACTGGTAGATTATTACATTGCTGCACTAAAAGATAATTACTGCACTGGTAAATAATCACTGCATTGATAGATAATTACTGCAATGGTAGATACTTACTGCGCTGGCAAAAAAGTACTGCGCTAGAAGATAATTACTGCACTTTTAGATAATTACTGCACTGGTTGATAATTACTGCACATGTAGATATATAATTACTGCACTGGTAGATAATTACTGCACTGGTTGATAAATATTGCACAGGTAGATAGATAATTACTGCACTGGTAGATAATTACTGCATTGGTACATGATTACTGCACTGGTAGATAATTACTTCATTAATAGATTATTACTGCACTGGTTGATAATTACTGCACAGGTAGATAGATAATTACTACACTGGTAGATAATTACTGCACTGGTAGATAATTACTTCACTAATAGATAATTACTGCACTGGTTGATAATTACTGCACAGGTAGATAGATAATTACTGCACTGGTAGATAATGACTGAAATAAGTAGATAATTACTGCACTGATATATACATACTGCAATGGTAGATAATTACTGCACAAGGAGATAATGACTGCACTGGTATATACATTTATCATATCAATCCATTCATTTCTGTTGATAATCTGCCTGCCTGATAAACATAGGTTTATCACGTCATTGCAAGTTAATCAGACACATGACGTCATTACGTATACTTCATGACGTAATAATGTATACTAAGTTTTATGCATTTTGACCTGGACGGAACTATTTTGAACTTAACTTAAAATGAATTAAACTAAAAATATTGACATAATAAATAGAATACCATGTTAATGTCTAATATAATCAACTTCATCAGGTTCGTCACGAAAAAAGTAAGCCTCTCCTGATAAAGTTGATAATATCAGACACTAAAATGGTATTCTTTATATAAACACGAACGTTGAGTTTAATATATACGAATACTAATAATATGAAAGTATCACTTTTTGAAGATATGAATCTTATTCATCATTTATAATTGTAAACCAATTATCCATCACGACAACGATAAAGTACGAATTATAAATAACAATATTTGCAGTCTTATAGAGAATGTCATGTTAGTGACTAATTCGTCAGTTGACGCTTAGAAAAAAAACAAGACCAGGTTCTGCATTGACGTGATAAACCTATGTTTATCAGGCAGGCAGTTTATCAACATAAATGAATGCATTGAGATTATTAAAAACAGTACACTACTTTATGAAGTCCGGTAATCGTAACGACGTTTATAGAAGTATTTTCAATTGCTATTAATTAAAGAAACTAACATTAAATAGGTAATGGTTATCCAGCTTTGTGTTTGAAATGTTAGTTAGAACAAAAAACATCCTCTTATTCTAAGAGATAATATAATTGCATTACGTCCGAACTCTTTGACTGCCGAAATTGGAATAGTTTGTATCGGTACTACGAACACCACGCGGACTATATTAAAACTGTTGTTATAGAAATTAAGATACACAACTAATATGTTGAGATAAGCATACAATGAAGATATAGAATAACAATAAAAGGTGTAAAAACAGACTTGCACTAAAACCGTAATCACATTAATATGTAGAACTACCTATATCAGTGTAAATGTTGGTAGGTGATGCCTATATTAGTGTAAATGTTGGTAGGTGATGTCTTTATTAGTGTAAATGTTGGTAGGTGATGCCTATATTAGTGTAAATGCTGGTAGGTGATGCCTATTTCATGCTTATATTAGTGTAAATGTTTGTCGGTGATGCCTATATTAGTGTAAATGTTGATAGGTGATGCTTATATTAGTGTAAATGTTTGAAGGTGATGCCTATTTGATGCCTATACTAGTGTAAATGTTTGTAGGTGATACCCATATAAGTGTAAATGTTGGTAAATGATACCTACATGTATATTAGTGTAAATGTTTGAAGGTGATGCCTATTAGTGTAAATGTTAGTAGGTGATGCCTATTTGATGCCTATACTAGTGTAAATGTTTGTAAGTGATATAAGTGTAAATGTTGGTAAATGACACCTACATGTATATTAGTGTAAATGTCCGCATGTGAAACATATCTAAGTGTAAATGTTTGTTGGATATATATGTTATAAGTGTAAATGTTGTTTCGAGAATGGCATGTCAGCATTTTCTGCGAATATAATAAATGGTATATGCGGACTACCTATGTTTTGTTCCGATGTTTTTTTTAATGCAATTCTACATTTGCAGTAATAAGGTAAATTTTGACATTATTTTAGTAAATGTAGTTTTATTCATCTAAATCGTTCGTTTTCTTTATAATTTAAAACCGAAATACGATTAACCTAGAAACGCACACACACCTGGGTCGTGAAATGTTTGACGTGGCCATTTTGATCATTTAGGTCATCTAAGTCATTCAGGTCAAGGTGAGATTAATACAAGTAATGAGATCATGTCCCTTTAATGATGGAATACTCTTGTTAATGTATGTGTGACTCTCAAAACGACAACTTGTATATATGCAAATTTGCGTCGAAAAGCCATTCTAGAGGGACTGAAACTGAGCGTTCAGTGACTCAGAAGACAGGAGAGCGGAGGAAGGGGGCTTAACGCCAACACCAACACGTTTTAAGTTATATCTGACATCCGGTTTTATTGACGGACACTAATTCTTTCAGCAAATAACTGGCCAATGTTCTCAAATATATTATTTGGACATATCTGGGCTCGAACCCACGACACTAAATAATTAACTCTTTCCATCTTTATTAAAATCTCGCAGTTCCCGTCAATATCCAGGTATGGCCAGTGTTTCTTTTCTTGTCTGTTTATTTACTACTTGTCTGTATATGTTAAAGTGATGATACTGTAGATTGCAAATATGTTGAGGACCTCATGGAAGATTATATGATTTCAAATAATTTCTCTCATAAATAAAGTATTTATTGCCATTATAATAGTTGACATGAAAATGCTCTTTCGACTAGTCAATGCCTGAAAACTGTCTAAATATAGTTTTAGATGGAAGCCGTTTATTACCACCAGGTTAAATGGCAATCTTAGCTTTGTGTCGTTTATTACCCACAAGTTAAATGTTAATCTCAAACATTTGATGTTTGATCTTGAAATCTCCGACTCTGGAATTCACCCAATACAGTATTATACCGACGTGTACAGTTATTAATAGAATAGATTTTCTTATTGACAAATAAAGAACAACATGATTAAAGGTAGAGCATTGAACCTTGGATGGAAGTCCGTACTATTAAATTGGTGCCGTTGTATCACTATGTTTGGATCTTGGTCAAGACAGGGTTTCGGATAGGCCCGGTCTCGATCAATGCATGCACATCACTTCGTTCAATGTTAAGAGGTTTTCTTACTCAAATAAGAGCAAAGTTCGAGGATACAAGATACCCTGTATATGATCAGAGTGCGTTCCCGTAGTGACTTCTCGTCTTGCACTTGAAAAATCTCGCCTCTGCATCAATACTCGTGAGATTTACCGAAACGGAAAATCGAACGTGAAATACACAAAATGAAATGGAAGAACGGATAAATTCGCTAAAGACAAATAATTTGTCTAAAATAACATCGGACTCGTTACTGTTTAAATGTAAAGCTGATGGAATTAACTGTTTCATTAGGCGACATAAGTTTTCTCACATTGATATTGCAGTTGACGCGTCTCCTTCGTATGTATCCGGTATGAAGATTGTAAAGCCGAAATACCTACTGGAACCACTATTTCCTATAGATAAATGAACCATTCAAACATAACCATACAATATAGTAGGCCATCCAGACACAGGGGGAAAACTTTTTGATGGCAAATTTGAGTAGAATTTGGCATCCATGCTAAATGTCTTCCGTTGTATGTATACAAACCTGTAAGGGTGGATGCCAATCATGAAATCACCTCATAATCTCAAAATAAGGTCAAAGGTCAACTGGGTGCAGTAATTGATATGTAGAATTAAGAACGTGCTTCTTGTTAAATTATTATTTATTTATTGAACTGAAAATTATAGAAATGTGTTTGTTGTAAGCCACTGCTAGGAATATGAATAAAATATGTTAAAAATTGTGTTGTCAAATTGAGGTCAAATTGAGGTCTAAGGTCAAAAGTGTGCAGAAATTATTAATTTCGATTTTCTTGTGAAATGTAAGCTTCCAATACAAGAAACGGGCAAGTATTTTAAATAAAATGGAGTAAGTACATAAACCAACCTTATGAGAAATTAAGCACATTAAACCTGGTTATTGCGTCAGTAGCTTTTTTGACGTCTTCATCCAACGTTCCTCATATTAACTTGGAACAGACTGATTTAATACCTGCTTTCTCTTAAAATGTCTTAGTAACTCTAAACACCACAAATAACATACTAGTACATATGTCCCAGAGCTAAACCCTGTTCCAGTTCAATACAATTCTGCCAGTACTGTATCATCTTCGATTGTATCCTCATACTTCACAATTTTAAACTTAGACAGACATTTTAGGTTGTATTTTACTGCGGACACAATAAGGTCATTTACACTCGCAATACTTATTCTTAAAAAGATCATTCTTACACAATGTAACTGTTTTACTTCCGACTGAAATAAAATACAGCAACTCCAATCAGTAGGTAGTATTTTGCTCAAGTTGTTGAACGAACAGGAGTATCTCTTAACTTTTCTTCGACACTACTAGTAGACGGTCTACGAAGTGCCATTTTTCCTTTGAGTTCATTAATTTTGTTCAAGGAATTGAATACACTATAACAAAGTTTATGCCATAAAATGTTTCAATCTCACCAAGTGTCACGATCAAAACTGTCAATTCTGTCAAGAACTTCTATACTAGAGGTAACAAGTAATATTCCATGAATCTCAGATACTTTGTATGACATGTTTATGTATGGGGAGACACGTTTTACTAGTTTTATTACAATTAAGGTAATTTGATTACATCATAACATAAATTCTCTTTCTTTTACATTTACTTTAAATCTAAGGTATATATATATTATAGTCATCATGTCGATTCGAACCTCATTTCAATTGGAAAAAATTTAGGATAAAAATGTGCATCAGTATATTATCGTCTTGTGTATAACATACGGACGTTTACGCAACTTTTTAATAACAGTTAATTTTAGTATTGTATCTTCATAGATAGGTATAACATTTAAGGTTAATAACAAATCGCATATTTGCAAATAAAGAACAAATACTAAAATTGTCAACATTTTAAATGCACTTATTGAAATTTCAGCTCGTATAAATACGAACAGAAAGACAGATATGCTTCATTATCCTGTAATTAGATGCTTCATTGTCATTTTCAATGTTTCATTAGACTATTAACAACATGTCATTACAGAAAATATATAAAACAACATAATTGTAGTATTAATAACAATAATTTATATTCACTCACGTTTTGTTAATTTTTTTGCACCTGATTGACCTTTGACCTCAACTGTTACCTTAAAACGCAATTCCATGAGTGGCATCTATCATCACACGATGCTATACATCTTGAGGAATGTTGTTATGGTATTGAAACAATTCTACTATTCTGCCATCAAAGTTAAAATAAGGGTCATTTTGCTGTTTGGATGGCCTTCTTATATAATTGTCCAGGTTTAAAATGTAAATGCCATCGACTTCTTTGTTTATTTATTTGTAAAATGTGTGTTATACTGTATTTCTACCCATATGTATTTAATATATTATTGTTATGACCATTTCCATTACAGTCGATTCTAATTTGAATGTTGATTGATTGAATGAATATTTAGTGTCATTTATGCCATCGAGGGCTAACAGACGATCAGTTAACCTAACCCCTCTTCCTGGGATTAACCAGTACTCGAGCACACCCAATCTCCGCAAGTAACTGATAACTTTCCCACGTGAATCAGTGGTGAGAGACGAATGATAATGAGACACAATGTCGTATATCAATCATCACGGAGACTGTTGCCGGGCGGGGTAATTTTAATGTAAATGAAATACGGTCACTGAATTTTGATATAGGTAAAGAAGGTAAATTGTGCCTGGCGAACATTTAACTATATATAAGCAATACACCGAGAAATGCATTGCGCTCAGAGATTGCCCCACGGTGACTGTTGAATACTACTGAGGATGGATCAAGCTTTAACATAAATTATGCATTTAAACCTGCAAACCCCAAAATCAACAATGATATACCTGTTTATGTTTACAACAGTTCTCCGGTAAATAAAAAATCACCTGTAATCTTTATGGGCACCCACTGTTATGTTTACGTGCCCTTTCAATCCGCTTTACTGCACTTACCAAAATGGCCTAGTTCTGAGATCACATTATTTCATTTAAAAAAAAATCTCGATCTAAATATGCATGCAAAATATAAACTCTTGCATCGTTAGAAATAACGGCTGAGCAGCTTATCAGCTTAAACATAAGTATAATACTGACTTACTTATACCCCACCCCTAACATGTTTGGCAACTGATCAGTGATTACCATATAAAGGACACTATCCTTAAAAATAAATACTAGACATGTAACTGTACAAAACAGATGTTGGTACAAAATATTATCACGAAACAGCAGTTAGGCGTTTGTTTGATGTTTGTTTTTCGTCTGGAGTAGTTTATGTTGAAATAGATTCTACACAAATATCACACCAACATCTGTCTAGTCCACAAAGGTTGTGAATATAAATATATACTGTACGGAACAGCTAACCCGCCACTTTTGTATTTCCAATATCGTCGTCAAAATATTGAGTAGCGTTATAAGAACTTGTATACATTAGCAGACAGTTATGTGTTATTATTTTATAATTGATAATACAGATTTGGTCATTGTAATCATAATGGTTCTTTCTTATTCTAAATAGCAAGGATATCTCTTTGATATTTACTGAGAAAAGCCGGTCCGGTGTATCGGCGAACTTCTGTAATGAAAGCTGATTGTCAGAATGACGTTTTTGTGACATTCAACCAGTGTCTAAAAAATCTACGTCTTGGTTTGTAATAAAAACGTTTAATATTCACAAACTGTTGGAGTAATTAACAACCATATCCCCATTAAAATCTAACTAGAATACATGCTTTGATGCTGATGATGTTAACATTTTCCAAAGGTCGTGCTCCTTGCCCACTAACAAGAGGGATTACGGTTTACATTTTGACTCGCAGTGCATTATGTAATGGGTTTGAAACCCGTAGGAGATTCGCTTTTAAATACATCAGTTCCTCGAGAGGGCAAGCCGTTCCTTTTAAAAGAAAACGTTATTTCACTCTTATATGGTGTTTTTTTTGCAATATATACTAGTAGTCGGGACTATCTATTGTAAGGGTCTCACACATTAAATTGAATGTTTTTCTTCATTTTAATACAGTGTCTGCTGACCAAAGTGTCATCCGTCTGATAGCATTAAGAGTTTTATTTAAATTTTCGATATAAGTGTTTTTTTTTGTGTGGCTTAGATCGAATTTGACACGAATGGTACTTTTGATTTAAACATAATTATTTTATTGCCGTAATATGTACAACAGGGTCGACCCACAAGTTCTTAACAACATTTGTTACGGCTCTTCTCTTATATAACTGCCGCGGATACAGTGATAAACATGGCATAAATGGTACATTATAAAAGTTTCATTGTAATCAGTTCTTTTCACGCTTTACAGAAAATAGAACAGAAACGATAAAATAAGAATGGTTAGGCCATAATAAATTAATTGCTAGATTACCATCCGTGCCCGCCCCCTAATTTCCATGCCGCCCCGGCCCTTGTTATTTTCATAAATAATAATAATAATGATAATAATAATAATAATAAAACATCAAAAATTTTAAAAATAAAAATAAAATCCTCCCGCCCTCCCCGTTTTTAAGAAAAAATTGGATGATAATCTAGCAATTAAATTTGAATGGCCTTGGGTAAAAGGAAAAGACAAAAAGAGAGATAGTGAAAACTGTAAGGTTATACAGACGATTCTACACGTGGTCAAGACACATATTTGCCAAGGTCTATACATACCCCACTCGTGTTATAATGTTATACAAAAATATACATACAATTATGAAAATCTATTGGTGTCATTAATAACTTTTAGAACAGCCAGAAACACACATTCGTTTTGGACGTCCGTATAGCTGATATCACCATGTCGCAGTAAATTAACATTAAGTTGATGAAATTGCCTGATATTATTAAATATTAATAGTAATTCGTTGTTCTGTGAATCAGTTACATTTGAATAAAAATGTTAAGCAGTCTCTGAGGAGTAGGGTTACTTTAATATCTTATATGTTTATTCAACGGATATTCTTAAGTCCTCTTTGACACTTCCCCTGATACTTATCAGCATTTATTTAACAAGAAAATCGAACTAAACTAGAATATCGAGAGCTTTGATATTTCTTATGTAGTACAAGTTAACGGTCAACTATCAAGTTCTTATAAAAATTGAATAAGGGCAATTTATTTGCCACAAGGTTACATGCCTGTTATTATTCCCCGCTTTTAAAAAAAGGGGATATTGAAATGGTGTCCGTCGCCCGTCCGTTCGTCTGTCCGTCCTTCACGTTGTACGAACAAGTTCTCTTACAGTTTCAAGCCAATTGAAATGAAACTAAGTATACAGTACTAACATGCATTTAACATGTGCCTGTGAATTTGGTGTTCCGGTTATTTTTTTTGGTTATTTTTTTATTTTGGAGTTGTTGCCCTTCCCCTTCCAGCTTAGAGGTTACGTCACACTTTGGACTAACAAGTTAATGATGATACTCGTCCCATTGTTTTAAGCCGACTCAAATAGAACTTGCTGTATAGCCAGTGTACAGCCAGTACAGGGTCGGAACACGTGTAATTGGTTGATTTAAACATTTGGGTTCAATGATTCTTTGTAGAGTTAAGTCCCTTTCTTTTTTTAACTTGAATTAAATGTCACACCTTGACCAACAACCTATCGGACATCTATTCTCCGACAGCTTTCATCAGATTCAAATGAAACTTACTGGACAGCTCCTACATGATCTGAACATATAGCAGTTGTTTTAATGTTCCGGTTGAATGATTCTTTATAGGGTTATTACCTGTCTTTTTCAACTTAGTTTTTATGGGGTGCCATTTTATTATTTAACCATAAGTGATATCACTTATTCGAATAGGTGGAAACGGAAAAGTGATATCACTTATTTGAATAAAAGATATCACCTATTCAAATAAGTGATATCACCTGTTTTATCAGAATGTAAACAATGATTTCTTTATTATGCTCCCCCGAAGCGGGGAAGCATATAGTTGCCGCTTCGTCCGTGTGTGCGTGCGTCCCCAAGTTCTTGTCCGCGCTATTTCTCTACAATCTCTGGTTGGAATTTTATGAAACTTTCTAGGATGCATCATTACCAAGTGGAGATGCGCATATTGTCTTTGTGTTTCGGTTCGATAGTTTTTCACGGAGTTATGGCCCTTTGATTCTGTCTGTGACCAAATTCTTGTCCGCGCTATTTCTTTACAGCCCCATGTTGGAATTTTATGAAACTTGCTAGGATGCATCATAATGACCCTTTTCAAAGTATGCTGTACAATGTATTATATCACAAAATAAAAAATAATGTATCGACTTCTCTTTAGAACTCTCACAGTTACTTCCCCCGTTCAATTTCATTACCATACTATAATGGTACATTCAAACACTCACTTTGGGGAGCATCCATTGGTTCCACAGATATTTTCTTGTTGTTTAAGCCTTGGTTTTATTTCAACCCAAACATGTCCCCACCCCAAAATCCGTTTTTAACACTTATACGCCAGCACTCATATCCATAGTCAATGTCTATGTTGCTCAGTTCACTGCCTAGAGACAGGAGATGTGAATTTACGGAAATTTCGTGTTATTCAGTTAATTGATTGCCTCTTAAAATTCGGTTTCATATTTCATTTGAGGATTTATTTCATAAATCCCTATGTATGCAGTTATCAGCAGGTTACAGATTGTGTATGCTTAAGATAAATACAGTTCCTGCAATTTGAACTTATGTGTCATGAACAGCACTATGGATGTTTTATATACTGAATGGAACAGCTAACCCGCCACTTTTGTATTTCCAATATGTTTGTCAAAAAAAGGAGAAGCGTTATTAATGTTTGTATATAACATTAACAGACAATTATGTAGTTTTACATAAACAAAATGTAATTTCTTATAAAAGTTTAAATTTCGAGTAAAAAATAATTGATACTTTTTGAGAAAATACATAAAATGTCAGGTACATAAAATGTCAGGTACATAAACAGTAAGGTGGATGGTTAGCTGTTCCGTATAGTCAGGTACATAAACAGTAAGGTGGGTGGTTAGCTGTTCCGTATAGTCAGTTGCATAAGCCGTAAGGTGGGTGGTTGGCTGCTCCATATAGTCAGGTACATAAACCGTAAGGTGGGTGGTTAGCTGTTCCGTATAGTCAGTTGCATAAACCGTAAGGTGGGTGGTTAGCTGTTCCGTATAGCCAAGTGCTTAAACAGTAAGGTGGGTGGTTAGCTGTTCCGTATAGTCAGGTACATAAACCGTAAGGTGGGTGGTTAGCTGTTCTGTATAGTCAGGTACATAAACCGTAAGGTGGGTGGTTAGCTGTTCCGTATAGTCAGGTACATAAACCGTAAGGTGGGTGGTTAGCTGTTCCGTATAGTCAGGTACATAAACCGTAAGTTGGGTGGTTAGCTGTTCCGTATAGTCAGTTACATAAACCGTAAGGTGGGTGGTTAGCTGTTCCGTATAGTCAGGTACATAAACAGTAAGGTGGGTGGTTAGCTGTTCCGTATAGTCAGTTACATAAACCGTAAGGTGGGTGGTTAGCTGTTCCGTATAGTCAGGTACATAAACCGTAAGTTGGGTGGTTAGCTGTTCCGTATAGTCAGTTACATAAACCGTAAGGTGGGTGGTTAGCTGTTCCGTATAGTCAGGTACATTAACCGTAAGGTGGGTGGTTAGCTGTTCCGTATAGTCAGTTACATAAACCGTAAGGTGGGTGGTTAGCTGTTCCGTATAGTCAAGTACATAAAATGTCAGGTACGTAAACAGTCAGGTGGGTGGTAAGCTGTTCCGTATAGTCAGGTACATAAAATGTCAGGTACATAAATCGTAAGGTGGGTGGTTAGCTGTTCCATTCAGTATACATAAATTGTCAGGTGCATAAATAGTAAGGTGGGTGGTTAGCTGTTCTATTCAGTATACATAAAATGTCAGGTACATAAACAGTAAGGTGGTTGGTAAGCTGTTCCGTATAGTCAGGTACATAAAACGTAAGGTGGTTGGTTAGCTGTACCGTTCAGTATACATAAAAAGTCAGGTGCATAAACAGTAAGGTGGGTGGTTAGCTGTTCCGTTCAGTATTCATAAAATGTCAGGTGCATAAACAGAAAGATGGGTGGTTAGCTATTCCGTATAGTCAGGTGCATAAACATTTAGGTGATTGGTTAGCTGTTACGTATAATCAGGTGCATAAACAGTTAGAAGGGTGGTTAGCTGTTCTGTTCAGTATACATAAAATATCAGGTGCATAAATAATAAGGTGGGTGGTTGGCTGTTCCGTATAGTCAGCTGCATCAACAATAAGGTGGGTGGTAAGCTGTTTCGTTCAGTATACATAACATGTCAGGTGCATGAACAGTAAGGTGGGTGAATAGCTGTTTCGTATAATCAGGTACATAAACCGTAAGGTGGGTGGTTAGCTGTTCCGTATATTCAGGTACATAAACAGTAAGGTGTGTGGTTAGCTGTTCCGTATAGTCAGGTACATCAACAATAAGGTGGGTGAATAGCTGTTCCGCTCAGTTTACATAAAATGTCAGGTACATTAACAGTAAGGTGGGTGAATAGCTGTTCCGTTTAGTCAGGTACATAAACATTAAGGTGGATGGTTAGCTGTTCCGTATAGTCAGGTGCATAAACCGTAAAGTGGATGGTTAGCTGTTCCGTTCAGTATACATAAAATGTCAGGTACATAAACAGTAAAGTGGGTGGTTAGTTGTTCCGTATAGTCAGGTGCATAAACCGTTAGGTGGGTGGTTAGCTGTTCCGTTCAGTATACATAAAATGTCAGGTACATAAACAGTAAGGTGGGTGGTTAGCTGTTCCGTATAGTCAGGTGCATAAACTGTAAGGTGGGTTGTTAGCTGTTCCGTTCAGTATACATAAAATGTCAGATGCATTAACAGTAAGGTGGGTGGTTAGCTGTTCCGTATAGTCAGGTACATAAAATATCAGGTACATAAACAGTAAGGTAGGCGGTTAGTTGTTCCGTTCAGTAGACATAAAATGTCAGGTACATAAACAGTAAGGTGGTTGGTTAGCTGTTCCGTTCAGTATACATAAAATGTCAAGTGCACAAACAGTAAGGTGATTGGTAAGCTGTTCCGTAAATCAGGTACATAAACAGTAAGGTGGTCGGTTAGCTGTTCCATATAGTCAGGTTTATAAAATGTCAGGTACATAAACTGTAAGTTGGGTGGTTAGCTGTTCCATATAGTCAGGTACATAAACAGTAAGGTGGGTGAATAGCTGTTCCGTATAGTCAGGTACACAAACAGTTAGGTGGATGGTTAGCTGTTCCGTTCAGTATATAAAAAATGTCAGGTACATAAACCGTAAGGTGGGTGGTTAGCTGTTCCGTATAGTTAGTTGCATAAACCGTAAGGTGGTTGGTTGGCTGTTGCATATAGTCAGGTACATAAACAGTAAGTAGGGTGGTTAGCTGTTCCGTATAGTCAATTACATTAACCGTAAGGTGGGTGGTTAGCTGTTCTGTATAGTCAGGTACATAAAATGTCAGGTACGTAAACTGTAAGGTGGGTGGTAAGCTGTTCCGTATAGTCAGGTACAAAAAATGTCAGGTACATAAACCGTAAGGTGGGTGGTTAGCTGTTCTATTCAGTATACATATAATGTCAGGTGCATAAACGGTAGTTTTTTTTTAGTTTAAACATATTTTATTGCCAAATAAACACATATTACAATATTTATCATGCATATAAGTCAAATACAATTTAAGGCAAAAGGGTCTGGCCACAAGTTCTCTCAACATTAGATTCGGCCATTCCCTTTCAATTATATTTTGCAATATTAATCGATGGTTAAGGTATATTACGTTCCTGGCAAGTAAATATGAATGACATAAAGTGTAGTTAATGAGAAAATATAAATGCGTACTCACGCAAACACACACGGATATACGCGCGCACACACACACACACGCACGCACGCACGCACGCACGCACGCACGCACGCACGCACGCGCGCGCGCGTATATACAGACATTCACATGCAAACATACATACACGCACACTGAAAAGCGGGAATAATAATATTTTATGATTCGATTTTCTTTTTTTTTTAAAAATGAAAATTAAATATTAAATTATTAGAAAATATACATAGACTAGACATTATGGACCCGTTTCGTTAACATTCACAAGTCTTAAGATTTTCATACAAATAAAATGTGACACCTATAGAAACATGTCATTAGCGCGGTACGTTTGCAAATTATTAAAAGAATATTATTTCCGAGGCTTAAAGGCATTATATTGGCAAGTAACACAAACACACTGTTAATCCAGACTTGTCCTGTATGTAGTGTGCACAACATAATGCCTATGTATTGACGTATAACCTTTATTTACTTGAAATTTATCAAATTAACAGTAATTGCATATTGGCCAAAACTTTAATACGTCCCGCAATAAAGTATTGCGCAATGTTTACACTGAACTCCGTAAACTTCCCGAACAAAGCCTCGAAAACGAGATTGGGAACGAGTCTTCACGATGTTATCCGATGATTGATCGGAAACCCGAAAGCAGTTTGTTGAAAACAAAAACAAAAACGTGGCTTCAGAAATCCGATGTTTGTAATAAAGAGGTTATGCAATTAGACACTTTAGACACGTATATCTCTAAGTTATAAGTGTGTCTTTTATGTTGGGCGTGTGTATTTAGGACAGGGAATTGACGGTAATATGCCAATATAATCCCTTTAAGGACCTTCGTGAAATGAAAGCGAAACACTAAATGAATTTATTGTTGTTTTTTTTGTTTGTGGTAACTTACGAACGTTAGTGAAACGAGCCCCAGGAGTTTTAGATGTTTAACTGTGTGGTCATGGACTGGCCCGCGTTGTCCCCAGACATGTCTAGATGAGCTCGGGCGGCAGGTCCGTGCGCGTGTTCCTCCGCCCAAGACCGTCCCCAAGCTCCGTCAGGTTCTAGTTCAGGAGTGAAACACCATACCACAGTAGCCTATTACCAAGATCATAGCTTCGATGTGACAAGGAGTGCATTTGTGTTCAGGGTTTTTATACACATTATTAAATGAGATTTGTGACGTTACCGACGGATTCATGGTGCTAGGTGTCATTCAAACGTTCCATAACATAAAGAATGTGGAAGTTTTATCTTGGCATTCTATCACCCTAAAGCTGAGAATTGAAATGCCACCACCTGTACGTATATCTGGTGCATAATATACATGATTGTCAGCATAAATTACGCCTGGTATGGCGTTCACGAAACTAGGTCATATGCAGTGGACATCCTTCACAAAACCACGCAAGGACATTGGAAAGAGGATGGATGAAGATGAAGATTAGACGAACATGTACACGTAATGAAGAACGATCATCATCAAGGTCAATAAAAATAATAAACGAAGCGTTTAGATGCATTTTCATCGCACATGAGTATTGTATTCATGTGTGATCCCACCTGATTCGTGTATTCGTAGATTCAGATTCAAGATTCAAAGTCTTTATTCAGTAATTTAAACATATAATGTTTCTCATTACACACAAATTCAGATAATAAATGTAACACATGACACATAGATAACAGATCAATATTATGTTAGATTCAATTTCATTATTTAAATACATATATTTTAATAGTTTTTGAGGTTGGACAAATATAAATTAAACATTTAAATACTTTGTCAAATAAATACTTGAGTAGATCAACACAAAAAGATAGATATATTTATTATATATTTTGATTGTACAAGGAATTGTGAGTTCTAAAAGCTTGATGAATAAACTTACACAAATTTAACAAGACTGAATACTTCTTACTTTGCATTAACTCAATGAATTTTATCATACTTGGCCGTTTATAATAATATGATTTAATAAAGCTTTTACGGATATCCTGGTAACTAGGACATATTAACACAAAATGGTATTCATCTTCTATGTCGTTAAAGTTACATAGAGTACAATAACGCAAGTTACGTTCAATTCTATTCTGTGCATAACGACCGGTTTCAACTTTCAACTGATGTGAAGATAATCTTAATCTTGACATAGGAATTCTTAATTTTCTTGGAAGCCTATCTAAATAATTTTCGAATTCTAAAGTAGTTTTTAACATTTTATAAGTACATGGTAAACGACTGTTTTCGATTTCATTAAACCATTTTTGTTTAAAATTATCTAGTACTCTCTCTTTAAAAACAATATGGAAGTTTAACAAATTTGCATCATCAGTACTTGACCATATATACGAAAATCCATAATCATCCAGTAGATTTTTGATGTTTTTTCCCTAATTCTTACCACCTTTATTACAATCAATAAGTAATGAATTATATAAATATTTAACTATAATGTTATCAGATTTAACAATTTTAGTCCAGTATTTAATCATACGAACATATCTATTTATATACAATGGGTATCTACCTAACTCTCCATATACACCCATATTTCTTGTCGAGGTTTTAACATTTAATAAATATTTACAATATAGGTGTGTACATGTCTAAAAAGTACACATGCATGTGTTCGCTGTATGTTCACTAATTTAGAAGGGACAAAAACAAACTAATACCAAAACAAGTTTTAAACTGTTTCGATAAATGAAAATTACAATTATGATTATACAGTCGTTTATTTATACTGACAAACATTATGACACGTTACAATAACTCTTTGTGTAAACTAGAACAAGTATGCAGTAATTATGCCCCTTGGATAAATTGATAGATTAATATTATTGTATATAATAAGTAAAAAGAATAAAATTCCCATCTTTTAGAAGACACTTATTTAAGAATTTCAACATAAGGAGCGCCCTCATTGGTCGAATCAAAACAAAGTTTAACAGTATGAAAAAACAAGTTATGAAATAATTAACGTTGAGAAGCCGAAAATAAGCGGAAACGTCCAACAAACACCTGTCCAAAAAAAAGTCAAGTATTGATACAACATAATATGTTACGTTGCTGGGATTGTTTAAGTATTTACCTTTTTTTATTTATTTCATTTTTTTTGTTTGGTGCAGTGGAGAGGTTGCAAAGTCGATTTGGGTAAAACTGGTAATATTTTATGAATCACCCAACCAGATTTATACATTTTTCTTTTGTTAATCAACTGAGTTGTCTTATGAAGGAAAATCTATCTATAATTGGAAATGCATAGACTGAGTCATGTGAAATGGGAAATCAATATAAAATTGGAAATGGATGGACTGAGTCATTGTGAAATGGGAAATCAATCTATAAATACAATGACTGAGTCATGTGAAATGGGAAATCAATCTATAACTGGAAATACATGGACTGAGTCATTGTGAAATGGGAAATCAATCTATAATTGGAAATACAAGGACTGAGTCACGTGAAATGGGAAATGGGAAATCCATCTATAATTGGAAATACAAAGACTGAGTCATTGTGAAATGGGAAATCAATCTATAATTGGAAATATAAGGACTGAGTCATTGTGGAATGGGAAATCAATCTATAATTGGAAATACATGGACTGAGTCATGTGTGATGGGAAATCAATCTATAATTGGAAATACATGGACTGAATCATTGTGAAATGGGAAATCAATCTATAATTGGAAATACATGGACTGATTCATGTGAAATGGAAAAATCAATCTTTAATAAGGGATACAAGGACTGAGTCATATGTAATGGGAAATCAATCTATAATTGGAAAAACAAGGACTGGATCTTGTGAAATGGACAATCAATCTATAATTGGAAATGCACGGACTGTGTCATGTGTGATGGGAAATCAATCTATAATTGGAAATACATGGACTGAATCATTGTGAAATGATAAATCAATCTATAATTGGAAATACAAGGACTGAGTCATTGTGGAATGGGAAATCAATCTATAATTGGAAATACATGGACTGAGTCATGTGTGATGGGAAATCAATCTATAATTGGAAATACATGGACTGAATCATTGTGAAATGGGAAATCAATCTATAATTGGAAATACATGGACTGAGTCATGTGAAATGGAAAAATCAATCTTTAATAAGGGATACAAGGACTAAGTCATGTGTAATGGGAAATCAATCTATAATTGGAAAAAACAAGGACTGGGTCATGTGGAATGGACAATCAATCTATAATTGGAAATGCATGGACAGAGTCATGTGTGATGGGAAATCAATCTATAACTGGAAATACATGGACTGAGTCATTGTGAACTGGGAAATCAATCAATAATAAGGAATACAAGGACTGGGTCATTGTGAAATGGGAAATCAATCTATAATTGGAAATGCATGGACTGAGTCATGTGAAATGGGAAATCAATCTATAATTGGAAATACATTGACTGAGTCATTGTGAAATGGGAAATCAATCTATAATTGGAAATACAAGGACTGAGTCATGTGAAATAGGAAATTAATCTTTAATTGGAAATATATGGACTGAGTCATTGTGAAATGGAAAATCAATCTATAATTAGAAATGCATGGACTGAGTCATGTGAATTGGGAAACCAATCTATAATTTGAAATGCATGGACTGAGTCATTGTAAAATGGGAAATCAATCTATAATAAGGAATACAAGCACTGAGTAATTGTGAAATGGGAAATCAATCTATAATAAAGAATACATGGACTGAGTCATTGTGAAATGGGAAATCAATCTATAATAAGGAATACAAGCACTGAGTCATTGTGAAATGGGAAATCAATCTATAATAAGGAATACATGGACTATGGTATTGAGAAATGGGAAATCAATCTATAATTGGAAATTTATGGTCTGAATTATTGCACATCGAAAATCGACGCACATTTGGAAATAGAAGAACTAAAGTCTTAAGCAGCCACTCAAAGGTAAAAACAATGACCCCTTTAGGCAGGTGGCCGCTTCATACAGGTTGACTAAAACTAAAATTATTAAAATGGTAAATTTAAAATGAGGCTGTTTAAGACAAGTGATAATAGAGGTGACCACTAAAACAGGTTTGACTGTATATTATTGTATTGATATAAGGAACACCGAGGTTTCGACTAAATGTGTATAAAGTTAATTCAACGCATAGTTGGAAATAGAAGGACTTGGTCATTGTATAAAGAACAATTGATGTATATTTAGAAATAGAAGTAGTTTGAGCGTCGCTTATATCATTTACTTGAGACAGTATTTTAAAGGGATTTTATCGCGATTTTTCACAGTTTTAAAATTCACTAAAATATCTTTTTTCCAATATAATTATCAGCCCATACTTGAATATACTCTTTGATCCCGCTTTGCCAAAATATATATATCTAAATCTGTCAAAATAATATATTGTGACTCATTGAATAAGTCACTTGATTTCAAATTAATCCTTTTTATACAGAGGTGGATCCAGGATTTCGGATTAGAGGGGGTCGCAACACAAAATCTAAACGACCAAACACGTTTTCAGTAGAAATATAATGCATTTTAAAAATATATGGGAGTTTAGGAGGGAGGGGGCGTACACTAGGTTTTTTAAAGAGTAGAGCCGGCATTGATAAAGGTTTACTAAACATAGTAAACTGTGTTTCATCTTAGAAAGTTTACTACACCAATTTGTCACATTTTGGTGGATTTGCCATACCAAACCATTCGGATTTGATTTATTAATGATAAAGAGATGCCTTTTATCAATTTTAAGACATCTTCAACGTGTTTTTCTGATATGTTCCCTTTAAGCACTACCATACTGGAGTATCATGCCGCAGACACATGTTATCATACCCCACCCAGTCACATCATGCGGATACCGAGCCGACAAGACCTAGAACTATCCTCTAAATGCTGAGCGCTTAGCGAGGAAGCTTCTAGTACCATTTAGTTCAAGTCTTTGTTATGACCTGACCAGGAATCTAACCCACGATTTTCCGCATCAAAGGCGGACACTCTACCACCAGACCACCGCTGCGATAAAATTCCAATTAAAAAAACCGACAAATTTTCTTTAAAATACTGATCTTTCTCTCTAATTTCGATTTGTACAAACTAATTTCCACCTTTGTTGTAAGCCACACGTGCCCCAGCGTTACAGGCACGCCTTCGTCTCTCCCAAGCCCGTGTGGTTCCGGCTAAGAATATATAATCACTGTCGATCTCTGCAGAGGGGTAGGAATCCTCCGAATGGGTGTCTTGTTCATTTTATCAGTTTTGTCATTATTGCGATTAACTTACCAACCCCTGTGTGGTTCCAGGGAGTCAAATGAGTGATGGCAAGAATAGGATCACTGTGGCTCATATATGTCGTTAGAAGCGACAATTTGAGTAACACGATAGAATTTATCAAGGTTATAGGTTCATTCTGCATATTCATTTGTCGATGTGTTTTTTTATCTGTATGTTACTTTGTTGTTTTTGTACATGTAAAGTGAACCTGGAATCTTCCTTCCTGTACCATGTGTATGTTTGCGTCGAATAATCTACAATGTGTTGGTACGCCGTTAAATACCATTCATTCATTCATTCATTCATTCATTCATTCATTCATTCATTCATTCATTCATTCATTCATTCGATCATTCATTCATTCATTCATTCATTCATTCATTCATTCATTCATTCATTCATTCATTCATTCATTCATTCATTCATTCATTCGATCATTCATTCATTCGTCTTTCCCGTGAAATCTTACTCCGGATCGCCGTGGCAATGCCAATACTTACGTAATGATTGACACCTGAATATTCGGCTGTTAAACCATGATTACAAATAAACAAGCAAAGGTGCGGAATGCTTTTATTTCATATAAAGCTAACGTTTAGATTGTGAATTATACAATGATAACAAAGTTTATAATATTATTCTTACAGCTGATCTTTAAAAATATAAAATGAATTATATTAAATCTTCACCTTTATTTAATTGTTCAAACCAAGGACGTACAGAGATTTGTTGTTCAGATTAATACTTTCTGATTTTAAAAGATTACGTTTTCAATTAGGTAGTATAATGTGTATAATAGATAGTTTATATAAGGTATTTGCTATTTATTTTTTGCGTATTTTAACTGTTCAATTATATTGATTGATTGGTTGATTGAATATTAAGCGTTATTTATGCCAACGAGGGCTTACTGACGAGAAGTTTGCCTACCAACTTTTCCCGCCATGTACGCATCACTAGAAATGAAAAAAGTTGTAGTCGTATGGTGTTTAGTGTCGCTTTCGACAATTTTTCAGTCATCTCGCATCGGTGTCTACTTGAGACAGTATTCTGAGCACTGTCACACTGGAGTATCATGCCACAGGTAAGATACCTCACCTAGTCACATTATACTGACATGGGGCCAACCAGAACTAGAATTTTCTTCTAAATGCTGAGCGTCAAGCGAGAAAGCTTCTCGTCTCACACCACTATTACATTTCCCACAGGGCTCCATTGTAACCTTTATGTCCAAAACAGAGTGAAAAATTAAATTCTGCAGATGTGTCTGGGCTCAAATTCTTCACTGGTTCAAGCTATGCAATTATAAAGAAAAAAAGTATACATTGACAATGCTTTTGTGAGACCTATCAATTACCGGAGTAATAATATGTCAACTATTCGCCCTAGATGCGGTTCGAACCAACAATTCTAAAATGACACAAAATTGTCCAGAATTGTACCATTTTTAAAGTCTTAGGTATAACCCGGTCGGGAATTGAATCTACGACCTTCCGCATGCGAGGCGGACGCTCTACCACTAGACCAAGCTGCGGTCGTGTAACAAAGTAATGAGATACTTAAGATCGCCATAAAGAGTATCATCACAGCAACTTATACATCACATAAGGATGTCAAAACATACAGACTAGTCTGCTTTATTTTTTCCATTAATCGAGAACAGTTAGCTCAGTCGATAACACTTCTGACTATCAATGCAGGGGTCGCGAGTTCTAATCCTCGCCCGGTCAAAGTCTTTGTGATGATTGATATACAACATTGTGTCTCTTTATCGTTCGTCTCTCATCTCTGATTCAAGTGGGAAACTCAAAGCGATCAGTTACCAGCGAATAGTATTGGTAGTCCGAGAACTGGCTTACCGTCAAGGATCCCTGGAAAGGGTGGTTAGGTTAATTGATTGTTTGTTAGCCCTCGATGGCATAACAATGACGCTAATTTTCAAACAAACAAAACAAATGATCAGACGGTGACACTGACACTGACTATTTCCGTGATTCGCAATTCTTAATAGAATAAATCTGTTACAGTACATGTTTATGCCTCCGCAGAAAAAGTAACGCTCAGACTGGATAAACAAGTCACAATTAAACTGAAAAAAGTTATTATTTTGAAAAATCCGTGGTACTTTTTTTCTCGAATTCCGAAAGATCATGTTAACGCATGCGCATCGAAGCGTATGACAGAGTGGTATGTATATAACAATTAATCGTTAAATATTGCCTGGCCTGATTGCTCCCAGACCCAGATATATAAAAGATTAAAAAATTATATTTACAGCAAAGTTATTAACTTTTTTTAAAAGGGCAATAGTAAATGTACATGCACACTGTGAATTATATTTAACGTTTCTTTGACCATGTACAGTACGTAGTTATCGCCAAACTTTACTGTTGTCGCACGTAGTGTTCCGTTATCTCAGCGAAGGGTCATGCCTATCTGTTTATCGGTCTGATTGCTGATTTAAACGATCAACTGTGCTTTCATTTTGGATATTTTCTAACTTATGACTGTGTTTATAAAGCATATCATATAAAAATCCCGATACCAGTGAACTGAGGGTAGAACTTAAGTCAGTGTTGTAACACAGTTCGAGTTGTTATAGTTGCATGGATTTTATTTAAAATATTCTGCAAACCGGTAAGAAAAGTTTTATTTTTTATATTGTATGCAGTCACTTAATTATACGATTAATGAGGAATGGTTAATTTTGATTATTTAGTTTATTTTGGTGATTGAATAGTTCATAAATATTAATATGCATTAAAATTAAATAGGTCAATATCGAACCTGAAGTACGTGTACATTATGATATATTATATGACAGTGGGTGTACCACCTTGTCATGAAGATTAAAGGTACAGGGTTACCGATGTGAAGCACGTGTTTAATATAGAACCGACGTTACTGAGAGCTACAGGAGAGATTAAAGATTCGGATTTCCTGATTAATTTAAAACAAAACGCTATCTTATGTTTAAATCGTCAATAACTGGTTATTGAACAAGTGTATTTACTAGTGGATCTGTGGTATGTTGGCCGCTCGCGCGGGATTACACAGATTCAATCCTGATGGTCTCTCTTTAACCCTTTCTACTCCAATCCATCTCTCTCTCTCTCTCTCTCTCTCTCTCTCTCTCTCTCTCTCTGCTCCCCTCACTCTCTCTCTCTTAAGTCGTCAAAAGATCTTCAAAATATAAGAATGATTTAAAACATGTTCAGTTATTTAAAATGACAAGTGCATGCATGAATTATGACAGACACTGTTAAAATCGAACGGTATATCTCCACGTTTTGATTATAGTGAGTAACATCGTATCAAGGACTGAGCGCAAAACTGATGCAATGCATCCTATGTTTACATGGAGATATACGAGGTTTAGTAAAACAACATATCTATACCACACCTAACCAGTGCACACAAGTCTTAACCACAACTGCATCGTGATTAAAGTTAATTGACAATCAATTTGTCTTCAATTGTAACAAAAGCTTAATATATACCATCGTGAATGGTAGGGTGTGCGAGTGAGTGAGTGAGTGAGTGAGTGAGTGAGTGAGTGAGTGAGTGAGTGAGTGAGTGAGTGAGTGAGTGAGTGAGTGAGTGAGTGAGTGAGTGAGTGAGTGAGTGAGTGAGTGAGTGAGTGAGTGAGTGAGTGAGTGAGTGGTGAGTGAGTGAGTGAGTGAGTGAGTGGTTCTAGAGTTAGACTTCTCTGATATTGTGGGATATCGCGGCATGATGGACATTCAGTTTGGAAAGGGTTTTTGTTCCGTTTAAAAAAAAAAAACACGCAATAACATAAATAATATTGTAAAAGTTGACGAGGAATACACGGCACACATGAATACACACAAGGTTACAGTATGTTTATCTAATAACATATTTCAAATTTTACATTTTGCGATCGTATCATTGTATACCCTGATACATGTAAGCTGGTAAATGGGATTTAGTAAACGGTAATTAACCAATGTGAATAATCTACGCTTATACAAGTCCTTTTAAGCACACATTTCCCTTAAAATGCGAGCCATTCATTGGATGAGATATATTTTATCACCGAGTATAGTATCACATGACTATACTCTGAGTTAAGTCAACTTCTATATTAATTGTTTAGGTTATAGTATACAAATCACTTTTTTTGTACATATAATTCCAAGTTCAGTCAACGCGCTTAACCACTATACCACACGCGTCGCATACTTCAAACGATTCTAGCTCGCGATATGCTTCTGTATGATGTCATTGCCGTATACGGCACGGATGTATTTGGGTTAGATAATCGATGTATACGGCACAGACGTATATGGGTTAGGTTATTGATGTATAAGGCACAGACACATTTAGGTTAGTTAACCGATGTATACGGCACAAACGCATTTAGGTTCGGTTACTTATGGTGGATGATTTCTGCCACCATAGTTACTGGTGTATACGACACAGACGCATACAGGTTAGGTCATTAATCTATACGGTACAAACGTATATGGCTTAAGTCATTGATGTATGCGACACTTACACATTTGGGTTGGAGCGTTTACAAACGTATTAAGGTTAGGTCATTGATGTATACGGCATAGATGTATTTCGGTTAGATCATTAATGTATATGGCACATATGCATTTAGGTTAGGTCACTGATATATACGGCACAGACGCATTTCGGTTAGGTTATTGGTATATTCGGCACGCACGCATACAGGTTAGGTCATTTATGTATAAGGTACAGACGTATTTGGGTAAAGTTATTGGTGTATACGGCACAGACGTATTTGGGTTAGGTTATCAGTGTATACGGCACAAACGCATACATGTTAGGTCATTAATGTATACGGTACAGATGTATTTGAGTTTCACCATTGATGTATACAGCACATACGCATTTTGGTTAGATTATTGATGTATACGGCGCTTACGTATAAAGGTTATGTCATTGATGTATACGGCACAGGCACATTTGGGTTAGGTTACTGACGTATACAGCACATACGTATTACGGTTGTTCATTGATGTATAAGGCACAGGCGAATTTTGGGTTAGATTATTGATGTTTACGGCACAGACTATGTCATTTTACTAGGTTAGGCCACGGCATCGACATATTTAGGCAAGGTCATTGTGTTTTACGGCACATACATATTTAGGTAGCGCAATGCTATACTTGGCACAGACACACTTCCCTATTGTTGCTAAGCGGTTATTATTATACTGCACGACTTGGAACGATATTTACATTGTTAAGGTATGGTTCTTACAACAACGTTGTGAATCTGTTGTAAGCGGGACGGTGGTATGGGGGATAGGGTGTTGCTTATTCACACCAGAGGATCGCAGTCTCGACCCAATGACCTGTCATAAATTACACCAAGTACTGGTTCTACCCCAAAAAGGGACACCAAGCTCCATGTTTACTCACAATTGAGCTATTTCAAAATGTTCTTGCAAAGCAACATGTATTTCAAGAGTGTGCGGCGTATTGGCTTTGCAAATAGGCGGTGGGTGGGGTACTTGAACCGCATACTAACAAAGAATAGCTTTGCATTAAAATGATAATTCGTAATGTAAATAACATTTAACTGTTGTATACATAGCCTAGGTAATGATTTAGGTTACTATCTGATTGCCCTTTTATGATGTATATACCATTATCGATGACATAATTTCAATTAAATTACCGCCTTATATTATTTTTCAATTTATACGCAATGTAATATATTTCTTAGGCGTTTTAAATCTGAATTTCAATAAATAAACAGTTATCAGTGTCATAACGCATCGAAGTGTATATTCCATACGGCATATTATCGACTATAAACCGACACAAATATTTACCGAATACCATTGTATGACATATAACAGTTGTGGTATGGATCAAATTAAGATAACATTACAATTACAAATTTAAACGAATAAGTGACTCAAGGACATAGTTACAATGAAAGTATATCGTTCTTCAAAAGTATTAGAAAAAACTCAAATTCATATAGAATAACTTGACTTTGGGACACAAATTAAATTAAGAAATACTACAACGGTGGGTGGTGGCAAATTAATGACACTGTACCATATTACACTTATTTTACCGATTTAGAGGGTGGTTTTACCTTTACCTAGATCTGCTTGTGCTGGCTTCGAGCTATTCATGCTTCACTTTGAGGCTTGTTTCAAGATTGGCCGTGATCAGTTTGCTGCCACCGGTTAAGCTATTGTGCAGTGATACTGCTGAGTGATAATTCTTTGAGATTGTTTCGATCATTTACCGTTCCCTGGCCTTGCCGCTGTTTGGATTTGTTGATAGTTCCGCGAGCTCGCTGGACAATTTCTTGAGATTGTTTTGGTCTCTTACTGTTCCCTGGATTTGCTGCCATGCCACTGTCTGGATTTGCTGATAGTTCCGTGAGCTCGCTGGACAATTCCTTGTGATTGTTTCGATCACTACTTGTTCCTGCATTTGCTGCCTTGCCGTTGTCTGTTTTCGCTGATAGTTCCGTGAGCGCGCTGAACAATTTTTTGAGATTGTTTCGATCTCTAACTGTTCCCTGCATTTGCTGCCTTGTCGTTGTCTGTATTCGTTGATAGTTCCGTGAGCTCGCTGGACAATTCCTTGAGATTGTTTCGATCTCTAACTGTTCCCTGCATTTGCTGCCTTGCCGTTGTCTGTATTCGCTGATAGTTCCATGAACTAGCTGGACAATTCCTTGTGATTGTTTCGATCACCTCTTGTTCCCTGCATTTGCTGCCTTGCCGTTGTCTGTATTCGCTGATAGTTCCATGAGCTCGCTGGACAATTTCTTGAGATTGTTTCGATCTCTAACTGTTCCCTGCATTTGCTGCCTTGCCGTTGTCTGTATTCGCTGATAGTTCCATGAGCTCGCTGGACAATTTCTTGAGATTGTTTCGATCTCTAACTGTTCCCTGCATTTGCTGCCTTGCCGTTGTCTGTATTCGCTGATAGTTCCGTGAGCTCGCTGGTCAATTTCTTGAGATTGTTTCGATCTCTAACTGTTCCCTGCATTTGCTGCCTTGCCGTTGTCTGTATTTGCTCCTAGTTCCATGAGCTCGCTGGACAATTCCTTGTGATTGTTTCGATCACTACTTATTCCCTGCATTTGCTGCCTTGCCGTTGTCTGGATTCGCTGATAGTTCCGTGAGCTCGCTGGACAATTCCTTGAGATTGTTTCGATCTCCAACTGTTCCCTGCATTTGCTGCCATGCCGTTGTCTATATTCGCTGATAGTCTAAATAACTCGCTGGACAATTTCTTGAGATTGTTTCGATCACTAACCGGTGACAATGACCTTGACTCTCTGATTAACAGTTACTTGGACTCGCTGACTTTCAGTTCTCATGTCTATATGGCAATTCCCTGGGTAACTGACAGTGTCGCCGACCAACAGTTCCCTTGACTCAGTGACTAATAATTCACTGCTTATGAAAAAATAGGCTATGTTTATAATAAGCATCAACAGTTTTGGACAGACTAAAATGAAGGGCGTGTTCCTGCTTATATCAATATGTAGGCAGAAAGTAGTTGCACTACGCCTATTACCGAATCTATCCTAACACGTACACATCCATGATAGCTGAATACCCTATCTACACAACGTCAACAGAATATTCAATTGAATTTGCCGAAATCCGATTTCACGGTACATGGCTGTATATTATCAGATTATTTGTATTAGATGCGGAATTGGATATGGGCTTACTTTAAGTACAAATAAAAAACACACATTTATACGCTCTTTCTATTGATGTTCAATTTAACGTTAAGCATTGCTAACGTGTTCTTTTTCATTCAGTATAATTGCATATTAGTTTAAAGATTTATTTTGTGATTTTGCTCGTTCGACGTAAGCATGCGTACAGATATTCGGCAGTATATCTGGTATTAGTACCTGCCAGTATTCTGTGTAATTTGATTGGTTATTTATATGCGGTTTTGCACCTTTTCCAACAGAAGGTTAGTGCATGGGATCTTCTGGGGAATTAACAAATACTGAGCACACCTGACCTACTGTCACGTACTACTTACCTACATATTTATATGTTGGGGTTCATGGCCGCAGCTAGAGCGGCGCTTCGAACTCATGACCCTGAATCGGCACGTAATCTACAGCTAGACAGCCCGGCTAGTCTGAACTAGACGGCCCCGGTTAGACTCGGCTAAAGGGCCGCGGCCAGATTGGGCCAACTGGCCCGGGCTAGACTAAGCTGGGTGGCTCGGTTGGACTGAACCAGACAGGCCCGGCTAGATTTAGCTAGACGATTCAGGCTAGACTGAACCAGACGGCCCCGGCTAGACCGAGCTAAACGGCGACCCCGGCTATACTACTTAGCAAGGCTCCGGCTTTTTTTTTTTTTTGCGAAACGCCTCCTTTAAAATATATCAAGGTAAAAATCAGGATGGCCTTTGAGTCGTAGATGTAAACAGGGACGCTGCCATTATACATGACAAATGCAGGTTTTACAACCTATGTATACAATATTATATACCTGAGAGACGAGTAAGTGACAGTATTTGAATGAACGTAGAATACACTTTTATTCATATTGGATGTTAACATTAAATTTGGATAAATTTGCTTGACGAGAGGTTGTTATCAACCTGCGATCATCAGTATAATGGCGTATATAAACGGATGTCTTTTCTTCGGTTATACTTTCTGACTTAAACCGTATGTAACATCAATTAAACAAAAAGTGAGAGAAAACACTTAGACACTAGCGGTTGACCCTCGCTTGCAATCAGGAACGTCAAACCTGTGTAAACGGTCACCTCTATTAAGCAGGCACTTGTCTTAAACAGTTACATTTCTTAATTTGTATGTGTACGCTTTCAGAGCAAATTTGCTTGTATTATACAACAACCTGTCTTTAAATTCCATTTTTGTTCTCTCCATTGACTGTCTGCTTTAAGACAGGATTGACTGCATCCAAGGACACCGCAGCGGTATTGATGATCGTGTAGTGTGACTGGAATGTATCATTATTCCAGACCCATTATATCTTTACTCAATGCATCAGATCCCTCTACTTTAACACAGGAGTAAAACCTTGAAATGTGGTTGTCTACACTTCGATGGGCTTGAAAGTCAATTTGTATTTTTATATCGCTCTGGGGTCATAATACACATGTCGTTATGCAAACAGAAGAGTCAATAAGCCGGAAATGAGAATATTCAAGTGTACTTAGGGTTGACTACACGTTTTGTTATCATACACACTTTTTAAACGTATCGTAATATAATTGATAACATGTACAGTTTTTGTAGTAACTATGTAACACCGAGACCGAGAGTCATGTCTCACTGAAACTGTAAAACAAAATGTAACGATTTGAACAAAGATACCATAAAATGCAAATAAATTAACAGTTCTTTTTTTTAAATGGCTATCTGAAGAATGGGGAACTTTAGAGTTCAGTGTATATTACACGATGATATAATAAAAAGGCTTTAAGAAGTACATGCTTATCTTCAAAGATGAATAATAATAAGAAGAAGATGAAGAAGAAAAAGAAAAAGAAGAACAGCGACAACAAAAAACATTAACAACATAAGCAGCAGCAGCAACAAAAACAACAGAAACAACAGCATCAGCAAAACAACCACAACATTATCAACAACAGCAACATCAGTAGCATCAGCAACAACAACAAAAACACTTTAATATGTTTAGTGTTACCCATTGTAGCATTAAAGAGAAAAAAGTTTCATTTAAACAATATCAATTTTTCTAGCGTTTTTGTTTATTTTTTCAATAACACGTTGATTTTTTCAAATTGCTTGTGCATTTAGCAGAAGTTTAACAGTTAGCGCTTAATGTTTGACATTTACTGAACGTTTTAGAATTAAACGGAATTGTTGCTAAAGTTGACAGGATATGTTCACTGACATTATATCTAATACGGTGTTGTAAACCGCGTACCTGCACTTTAACGTGGAATTGTAGCAAATAAATTACACATAAAATATCAGTTTGCTGTTTGTTGCATGGTGTTTAGCGTCGCTTTCAACAGTTGTTCAGTCATATCGCGGCGGTGTCCACTTCAGACAGTATTCTGATCGCTGGCACACTGGCATATCACGCCGCAGATACTTGGTAATATATACCACCCAGTTACAATTTACTGACACCGTGCCGACAAGGCCTAGAGGTTAGAACTATCCTCTGAGCGATGAAAGTTTATAGTACCATTTTAGTACCAAGTATTAAAGTATGACCAAACCCTAGTCATTCCGCATGAGAACGTTCTACCACTAGAAAACCACAACGGTGTTAAAACAATCAGAAAGACAGGCCAACATTGGACATTCCAAACACTTTTTGTAAAACAATTTACGGAAAGAAAATGATTCTAGTCAAAATCACTTAATTTCAAACTTATTTATTTTACTTCAATTCACGGTGAAACATAGATAAATCACTCTTGAAGTTTCCCTGGGTAGGACCAGTACTAAGCATATGCAGAAAAGGTGTCTTATTCAGGGACACCACACATAGCCGTGACTGAGGATCGAACCTAAATTCAGTCTTTGGTCTTCCCCCACCAACAGGTCTGGATGTCTTGTAATGGTTTGGTAGTTACGTTAACCGCACGCCAGTCCCCACTCCCATTTATTAGTAAAAAAGCTAAATTGGAACTATTTCATGATGCCATGAGGTTGTCAACTAATGACATTTGACCATTATAATGTATAGTGTTTTTGTTTGAAACCGAAATGTATCAATTTTTAAAATTATTATTTTATAGTGTGTAAAAATAACAAAATTCTACATACATACTGCAATAAGTTTAAAAAATACAATTGCTAAAAAGTTTTAACACATTCCGCCATTTAGCTTAATTGATGGGCGTCGATTGCAGGCACGTTCATCGTGTAAAAATGAATGTTTCAGTAGTATCTGTCAATTAAGTACATGTTCATTTAAACTGGTTAATTTTATTATCATTTTATTATCTGTATCATTTTTTCTACGGTGTTCTATTAGGGCTATTATCACTGTATTAAGTCAAACTCGCCAAGCCAAGAAGTATCCAACGATAAATATTGTATGGCCAGAGTAAAATATGACTTCCTTAAGCAATATGCATATGATATGCATAGCAGAAGAATAGTGATTATGCAAATGTATATTATTGTCCAAAATATTTAATTGAAACACGCATTTGAACGTTTTATTTGAAGAAGATCTCCATATCTATATACCGTGTTGCGAAGTTCATGTTTACAAAACCTAATACTGTGGTGCACGGATAATGAAATGCCACGTCCTGCTAATGTGCGGAATGTTACCCCCATATACGGGAGGATATATATAACAATGGGTGCATAGCCGTTATCAACAAGGCCTCATTATGATGATAACGTTGTATAATCTTGGAGCTGATTGCTGATATAATAAAAAAGGTAATGTGTAATCACATACATATGAATATCAACTGTAGTTGAATAAATATAACGTTAGACTTAATACATTAAAGAAATTCAATATGTACATTATCAATACAGACATGCAAAATGCCAACATTCTTTATGCGCCCGGACAATTATACTTCAGTGGTTAACCGTTCTACATGTATTGTATTGTAGCTGGGGAGATAGTAGCTGGGGTGCTATTGCTTTATACAGTAGCTGGGGTGATATTGCTTTAAATAGTAACTAGGGTGACATTGCTTTATACACTAGCTGGGGTTCTATTACTTTATACAGTAGCTGGATGGATATTACTTTATACACTAATTGGGTTGATATCGCTTTATACAGTAGCTGACGTGATCTAGCTGTATACAGTAGCTAGGGTGATATTGCTTTAATCAGAAGCTGGGTTGATATTGCTTTATACAGTATCTGGGTTGATATCGCTTTTTACAGAAGCTGGGGTGATATCGCTTTATTCAGTAGCTTGGGTGATATCGATTTATACAGTAGCTGGGGTAATATTGCTTTATTCAGTAGCTGGGTTGATACCGCTTTAAACAGTAGCTGGGTTGATATTGCTTTATCCAGTAGCTGGTTGATATTATTGCTTTATTCATTAGCTGGGTTAATATCACTTTATGCAGTAGCTGGGTGATATTGCTTTATTCAGTAGCTGGGTTGATATCGCTTTATACAGTAGCTGGGTTGATACCGCTTTATACAGTAGCTGGGTTGATATTGCTTTATGCAGTAGCTGGTTGATATTATTGCTTTGTTCATTAGCTGGGTTAATATTACTTTATGCAGTAGCTGGGTGATATTGCTTTATTCAGTAGCTGGGTTGATATCGCTTTATTCAGTAGCTGGGTTGATGTTGCTTCATGCAGTAGCTTGGGTGATACAATGTGTTGCTTTATGCAGCACGTTCAATGCCTTTCACGCTTTATCTATACACCGGAAAACGTGAAATAAGCAGTTTTACAAGTTTTACAATATAAATTTTAAATTTTGATATTTAACATTGACCCATTTCAAACGATTTTAAGACTTAAAAGTTCTTCTTATTTCATTGTCTCAACTATAACAAAATGGCTAACTTTGGTGATATTGATATATCTGGTTCCTTGTTCAAACGTATATACCATGACTGGACGGGGTTCAAGTAATGTAGAATACTACATTGTGAACTTGTAAATGGTGTAACCTTATCTGGTCATATGTCCATCATATGCCCGTCCGTCTGTTTAAAATACTTATTGTTTTGTTTACTGTTGTGTTTTTTGTTGCTTGTATCTTTCCAATATCCGAGCAGAGAGAGTGAGAGTGAGAGAGAGAGAGAGAGCGAGAGAGAGCGAGAGAGAGAGAGAGACTGTGGAAAGCATACATCGAACTGTATGGTGATGATTCTTTAACATTAAAAAACATCAGAGTATAATAGGGAATATTATGGAATAAAATAACAATTATCAGCATTTTCCAAAAAAAATAATTGGCTAAAACATTTTTTTTCAATTTATGCATGTCTATATCTACCCACTCAGCATTATTGTGGTATAAACACCCGGGCTACACGAACCATATATTAACTTTATTGTGGCATAAACACCTGGGCTACACGAACCATATCTCAGCTTTATTGTGGCATATATACCCAGACTACACGACCCATATCTCAACTTTATTGTGGCATATATATCCAGACTACACGAACCATATCTCAGCTTTATTGTGGCATATCAACCTAGACTACACGAACCATATTTCAACTTTATTTTGGCATATAAACCCATACTACACGAACCATATCTCAGCTTTATTGTGGCATATATACCCATACTACACGAACCATATCTCAGCTTTATTGTGGCATATATACCCGGACTACACGAACCATATATCAGCTTTATTGTGGCATAAACACCCGGGCTACATGAACCATATTTCAGCTTTATTGTGGCATAATCACCCGGGCTACACGAACCATATCTCAGTTTTATTGTGGCATAAACACCCAGATTACAAGAGCCATATCTCAGCTTTATTGTGGCATAATCACCCGGGCTACACGAACCATATCTCAGCTTTATTGTGGCATAAACACCCAGACTACAAGAGCCATATCTCAGCTTTATTGTGGTAAAAACACCCGGGCTACACGAACCATATTTCAGCTTTATTGTGGCATAAACCCCCAGACTACACGGACCATATCTCAGCTTTATTGTGGCATATATACCCAGACTACACGAACCATATCTCAGCTTTATTTTGGCATAAACATCCGGGCTACACGAACCATATTTCAGCTTTATTGTGGCATAAACACCCAGACTAAACGGACCATATCTCAGCATTATTGTGGTATAAACACCCGGGCTACACGAACTATATATCATCTTTATTGTGGCATAAACACCTGGGCTACACGAACCATTTCTCAGCTTTATTGTGGCATATATATCCAGACTACACGAACCATATCTCAACTTTATTGTGGCATACATATCCAGACTACACGAACCATATCTCAGCTTTATGGTGGCATATACCCATACTACACGAACCATATCTCAGCTTTATTGTGGCATATATACCCGGACTACACGAACCATATATCAGCTTTATTGTGGCATAAACATCCGGGCTACACGAACCATATTTCAGCTTAATTGTGGCATACATACCCAGACTACACGGACCATATCTCAACTTTATTGTGGCATACATACCCAGACTACACGAACCATATCTCAGCTTTATTGTGGCATAAACACCCGGGCTACACGAACCATATTTCAGCTTTATTATGGCATATATACCCAGACTAAACGGACCATATCTCAGCATAATTGTGGTTTAAACACCCGGGCTACACGAACCATATATCATCTTTATTGTGGCATAAACACCTGGGCTACACGAACCATATCTCAGCTTTAATGTGGCATATATACCGAGACTACACGAACCATATCTCAGCTTTATGGTGGCATATATACCCATACTACACGAACCATATCTCAGCTTTATTGTGGCATATATACCCGGACTACACGAACCATATCTCAGCTTTATTGTGGCATAAACACCCGGGCTACACGAACCGTATTTCAGCTTTATTGTGGCATAAACACCCAGACTACACGGACCATATCTCAGCTTTATTGTGGCATAAACACCCGTGTGGAATAAAAACCAAAACTACACTAACCATATCTCAGCTTTATGGTGGCATAAACCCCCAGACTACACGGACCATATCTCAGCTTTATTGTGGCATATATACCCAGACTACACGAACCATATCTAAGCTTTATTTTGGCATAAACACCCGGGCTACACGAACCATATTTCAGCTTTATTGTGGCATAAACACCCAGACTAAACGGACCATATCTCAGCATTATTGTGGTATAATCACCCGGGCTACACGAACTATATATCATCTTTATTGTGGCATAAACACCTGGGCTACACGAACCATTTCTCAGCTTTATTGTGGCATATATACCCAGACTACACGAACCATATCTCAACTTTATTGTTGCATACATATCCAGACTACACGAACCATATTTCAGCTTTATTATAGCATAAACACCCAGACTAAACGGACCATATCTCAGCATAATTGTGGTATAAACACCCGGGCTACACGAACCATATATCATCTTTATTGTGGCATAAACACCTGGGCTACACGAACCATATCTCAGCTTTAATGTGGCATATATACCCAGACTACACGAACCATATCTCAACTTTATTGAGGCATATACACCCAGACTACACGAACCATATCTCAGCTTTATGGTGACATATATACCCATACTACACGAACCATATCTCAGCTTTATTGTGGCATATATACCCGGACTACACGAACCATATCTCAGCTTTATTGTGGCATAAACACCCGGGCTACACGAACCGTATTTCAGCATTATTGTGGCATAAACACCCAGACTACACGGACCATATCTCAGCTTTATTGTGGCATAAACACCCGTGTGGAATATAAACCAAAACTACACTAACCATATCTAGGCTTTACTGTGGCATATATACCCAGACTACACGAACCATATCTTGGCTTTAGTGTGGCATATATACCCAGCTTACACAAACCATATCTCGGCTTTATTGTTGCATATATATATACAGACTACACCAACCATATATCAGCTTTATTGTGGTATATATACCCAAACTACACGAACCATATATTGGCTTAAGTATGGCATATATACCAATACTACACGAACCATATCTCGGCTTTAGTGTGGCAGATATATCCAGACTACACGAACCATATCTCGGCTTTAGTATGGCATATATATCCAGCTTACGCGAACCATATCTCGGCTTTATTGTTGCATATATATACAGACTACACCAACCATATATCAGCTTTATTGTGGTATATATACCCAAACTACACGAACCATATATTGGCTTAAGTGTGGCATATATACCAAGACTACACGAACTATATCTCGGCTTTAGTGTGGCAGATATATCCAGACTACGCAAATCATATCCCGGATGTATTGAAGCACATATATCCAGACTACATGAACTATATGGAGGCTTTATTGTGGCAAATATATTCAGACTACACGAACTATATCTCAGCTTTAGTGTGGCAGATATACCCAGACTACATGAACCATATCCCTGATTTATTGTAGCATATATATCCAGACTAGACGAACTATATGGAGGCTTTATTGTGGCATACATATTCAGAATACACAAACTATATCTCGGCTTTAGCGTGGCATATATATCCAGACTACACGAACCATATCCCGGATTTATTGTGGCATATAGATATCCAGACTACACGAACCATATCTCGGCTTTATTGTGGCATATATACCCAGATTAAACGAACCATATCTAGGATTTATTGTGGCATATAGATATCCAGACTACACGAACCATATCTCGGCTTTATTGTGGCATATATACCCAGACTACACGAACCATATCTCGGATTTATTGTGGCATATATATCCAGACTACATGAACCATATCTCGGATTTATTGTGGCTTATATATCCAGACTACACGAACTATATTGAGGCTTTATTGTGGCATATATACCCATGCTATACGAAACTTATCTCAGATTTACTTTGGCATATTATACTTTAGAGGTGCATGCACGACCATTCTAGCATTTACAGATCTTCGGATGGTAAGTGTAAGTAAAATTATATAGTTAACGTTATCTTGCACAAGTCCATGCAAATAATGCAATGCCATAGACTTATACGCAGACGGCATTTTTTTTTTATTAAGGCATAGTACCACCATTGCAAAAAGGAAGTGCTTCCGTGGGGTAGTCGCATAATGGCGGTTATAAATAATCCTCAATTCTTCTTCTTTAAAAATGCGTTTTCCTTATTGTAATGCTCATTTTTTTATTTGAATGGCATTATTGATGTATTTTGAACATTTTGATAGCACTGTCATGTTTTAATTGTGAATTTAGAAAAAAAAATGATGCTTGGAAATTGGGGTATGAATTCATGATTTCGGGAGTCTACTTTCACTTTGTCACCAGTGTACACACTGAACAGAAAAAAATCTCTTATATGACACATGACCCCTACTTTTCTTATCATATTTTGATAGTGCAGAGGTTGACAAACAGTAAAATGTAGGTTTTACTTCTTTCATTTGGGACTCTCTATGAATGACAAGCCTTCAAACTTTTATTATTTACTATAGAATAAAGAACAAAAATCAATGGTGGGGTTACACCTTAATCTAACACAATTTGATTAAAATGAACAATGACGAACTGAGAAACTGCTTAAAAGTTAGATTACGACGCGACGTGATTTCCCAAGTACTCTCACAGTAAATCGTTTAACCGTTTTTGATATGTAGAAATTAAGGTGTGTTCTCGTTCAAATGTTTGAATTTCGCGTCTGCGTTCATTCAGTAATCCCCCTGTGACACATTAAGCTATATGGCCCATCTCATTTACAGAGTTACTATCATTCAAATATATCCCAAGCTGTCATTTCTTCAGTTCGTATCTAATACGTTCAATGATCCAGTTTAAAGAGTATTCTCTGTATTACCTACGAGTCTTGGGATAAAGTGTGAAAAGTAGTCCGTAAAGTAACTGCAGACCAGACGCCAACATAACGTTTCCTATAGGTCTCACTACACAGTCGGGCCCCTTTTCCGTCACGGTTGCAAGATTCTTGCACTTAAAACAAAGTCCTCTGTAATTTGGTTTAAAATATTTTTAAAATGTTCATAGATGCTGTTATTTCTTGTTGCAGATGAGTAAAGCAAAAGTTGGCATAGCATAAACTACTGCAATAACACATCACTGGTGTTAAAAAAGGGACTTTTATAGGATTTTAACAGATGTGTGTTTTTATGAGCATACGAGGACTTCTTTTTTATAATATCTTAGGGTGTCCCTGCACCGTCATTAAAAAAAACAAGCTGGTCAACCTACCAGATATTGTGCATTTTTATGTGCTATGAAAAAACACTTTTAAAGAAGCTTCTATGTAGAAGGGTTGTTTTACCGTACATTCACTGTATCAACCTTTTCGTGTGGCACTTACTGTTGTTGTGTCAAACTCCTTCGTTCCCAACTTTTCCTGTGCGTCATGTGTGTGTCACCTTCGAGTATCTACGTCCCGAGATAGCTGCGGCAACTGAAATCATGAATAAAAATGATCTTGAAAGTTTTAACAATGTTATATTAATCCTTAAAATGCCATGGCTTAAATCCTCACAAGGTCAACAATTCCGTGGACCATTTTGTCCTCCGAAACAAGCGGAGGGATAAAGCAATGGACCCTATAAATTTGTCAGTTATTGCCAAAAGCTAACTTGCCACTTACGTTCTTACTGTCTTGTAATCAAAACTTGTGTATATACATTGACATCAATTGTGCATACTTGTGTACTTGCGGCATTGTGACCGGATATTTTCAGTAGGTATGTCTCTTGTGTATATACATCGACATCAAATGTGCATACGTGTGTACTTGCGGCATTGTGATCGGATATTTTCAGTAGGTATGTCTCTTGTGTATATAAATCGACATCAAATGTGCATACTTGTGTACTTGCGGCATTGTGATCGGATAATTTCAGTAGGTATGTCTCTTGTGTATATACATCGACATCAAATGTGCATATGTGTGTACTTGTGGCATTGTGATCGGATATTTTCAGTAGTTATGTCTCTTAAGATTTGTAACTTTTGTCGTGGGACCTAAATATAACTTCGAATTTGCTTGTTAAAACATATGTCTGGGCTCAAATACTCTGTTATTTATTACCCCGCCTACTGTGTACTGTGTGTTTTGGAAATATTACTTTTTTACCTTAATTAATATAACATTTCGGATAGTATCGTTTTCTGGTTAAATATGCTATAAAAATTAAGCCCAAATCACACGTGGCACTCTTAACTATAGTGTTAACCATTTATGTAACATCTCAGTCAATTATCTGAGATAATACACCCTATATGGAAGCCATAGTAACACACACGCACGTTGGCAAATATACTAACTCACTTATACTAATGCTTTATACCTGCTTACGTTAAGTGTTGGTTCTTTACAATTGTTATTACAAATCTTTTATTTTGTTAATAAAGGTCTCAAGCCCAACCCCACTACCACAACCACCACCAACAACATTACCGTCCCACGCCTCAACAAAAACAACATACAACAAAATATATCGGTATTTACAAACATTTAAGTAATGTCAAACTATAGAATACATGTATTATACGGCATACAATTTATGTGACACTGTTTTATCTGTAGTCTAGTTTACGTAACGTGTAATATATTGAGATTGTATAGATTATATAACATTTGTCAAATGTGTTTCATTTCTTGCAGCTACTTATTTAGCTATTAATGTATCAACAATCAGTACAAGTTTAATAGAGTAATTGCAATAATTGGTTATGAAGCAGTAACAGTAACTGAAACGTCAAAGTTCTTGGCAAGCGCGCTATTGCGTGAGTTAGAAGTTATATGGAATTTTCTACTTCCAATTGGCTTAGATGTTTTTCTTCTTTCTCGTTCCTGAAGCGATTTCATTGGCTTAGGAAATAGGTCAACATCTACTGACGGTCATGACATTCTATGTGAAATGGAAAGTTCTATTTTGAAAATTTTGAGCAATTTTTGACTGAAAAACTAGGACAACATCTAAATATGTATTATTTAGACATTTAATCTCCACAAGCACTGTATTTTTCTTATTTCATTAAGATGTTGTCCTACGTTCTTAGCCGCCAAATCGCTCAGATTTTCAAAATAGAACATTCCATTTTACATAGAATGTCATTACCGTCAGAAGATATTGACCAACTTCCTCAGCCAATGAAATCGCCCCAGTAACGAGAATGTACAACATCTAAGCTAGAAGTTACATGGACTGGCGCAGAAAATACCATATAACGTCTAACCTATACCAGTAACACGTGACCACCTTGAAAGCATTGCGATAGCATTCATACGAGTTTCTTTACTAAAAAGTGTAAAAAATGTGTAGGTGTGCGACCTCCTGTAAACTTTCACGTTCTCTTACAACATATCTTACATTGTATTATAAATCACATACAGAAAAAATCAACGCCCCTCAAGAGAGCACATAATTAAACTTATGTAAGAGATCATGAAATTTAAAATAATTGTATTTCCGCCTATCAGTTTGCACGACGAGTACTTTGTGTAAATATTTCTAAATGCCAGTAGCACACTTGGGAACCGTTACTGAATGAGTAGTATCTATGTAGCCAGACACGAAATGTTTATTATGCTACGTGGAATATATCCGTGGTGATTTATATTTAAAACATAACTTTATTCTCATTTGCAGCAAACATCAAACTAAAATGAAAATTATGAAATTTTTGATTGCAATTTAATAGTGTTAAATAACTATTGTGTAGCTTTAGTTAATATCCAAACCAAAAATGTGAATACTATATTAACTTCAATCGGGAGGATGCCAGACAGACGACAGACAGATAACGGACGACAGTCAAACAACGATCAGAGAGGCTCACGTGGAGCCATTTATACGCTGAAGAGTTGTCGTCTGGTCAATGTGCTGTCAAGTTTTATATGAAAATAATTTCTATTCCAGTTATAAATTTTAAATCATACTGTCAGTTTCTTGTATGCACTTAAACATTTTTCTCTCTGTGTTATGTTGTTTTCTTTTGGTAGAAAGAACAATTGTATTGACAATAAACGGCTATTCTGTCAAAGTGTTTTATGTATTTAGTTTTTTATCCTTGTTTATAATTTTTGTTAGAATGCGTGATCGCTCTGTCAATGTCTTTTATGTATTTAGTTTTTTATCCTTGTTGGTAATTTTTGTTAGAATGAGAGATCGCTCTGTCAATGTCTTGCATGTGTTTAGTTTTTTATCCTTGCTGCTAACTTTTGTTAGAATTAGAGATCGCTCTGTCAATGTCCTGCATGTATTTAGTTTTTTATCCTTGCTTGTAATTTTTGTTAGACTGAGATATCGCTCTGTCAATGTCTTGCATGTATTTAATTTTTTATCCTTGCTGGTTACTTTTGTTAGAATGAGAGATCGCTGTCAATGTCTTTTATGTACTTAGTTTTTTATC
The DNA here is from genome assembly GCA_029582155.1 of Panopea generosa. Taxonomy (NCBI): domain Eukaryota; kingdom Metazoa; phylum Mollusca; class Bivalvia; order Adapedonta; family Hiatellidae; genus Panopea; species Panopea generosa. The sequence goes on along the minus strand of CM055909.1, from coordinate 32,121,951 downwards.
ATTGCTTGTAATTTGTGTTAGAATGAGAGATCGCTCTGTCAATGTCTTGCATGTATTTAGTTTGTTATCCTTGCTTGTAATTTGTGTTAGAATGAGAGACCGCTCTGTCAATGTCTTGCATGTATTTAGTTTGTTATCCTTGCTTGTAATTTTTGTTAGAATGAAAGATCGCTCTGTCAATGTCTTGCATGTATTTAGGTTTTTATTTTTGCTGGAAATAATTGTTAAAGTGAAAGATCGCTCTGTCAAAGTTTTGCATGTATTTAGGCTTTTATCCTTGCTAGAAATGTTTGTTAGAATAAGAGATCGCTCTGTCAACGTCTTGCATGAATTAAGCGGTTTATCCTTGCTAGAAATGTTTGTTAGAATGAGAGATCGTTATGTTAATGTCTTAATTGTATGCACTTTATTTCGCACCCACTCCCTCTCCAATGTTTACTAATGTTTGTTAGAAAATAAAGTCAACTTTCACATCACAAACCCATTTGTTTGAAGTCATTAGTTATTAGTATACCAATTAGCCAGACTTATACAGTACTCATATGCACGTGTCTCTCCGATCAATCAAATTCTTAGCCTGTATGGTTAATACAAATACTTATCTTTATAATTAAATAAACAGACATCTGTACTGACTAGTCATTCATGTTTTGAGAATCGTAAGTCAGAACACGTACTGATGGATTGTACAGAGATGCAAAATATAACTTCTTTATTGATTTAGAATGATGTTCATATGAGTATTCCATCAATTGCAAACACACAGGTTCCCCGCTTGCAGACAGACATAAAGGCATTCCAATGTAGAAAGAAAATTACACTTACGCTTACAAAAACAGTTGATTGACTGATTAAATATTTAGCGTCATTTTTATGCCATCGAAGGCTAACAGACGATCAGTTAAGCTAACCATTGTTTCCTGGGATCCTGAAAGGTTAACCAGTACTCACCATCTCCGCAAGTAACTGATTATTTCCCCACTTAAATCAGCGGTGAGAGACGAATGCTAATGAGACACAATGTGTGGATACAATAAAAACTTCGATGTCTCGAAACTGACGGGACTGGACAAAATAGTTTGATGTAGGGGTTTTCGAACCACCGAAGTTCTATTGTACTAGATACTTATCATTTTACAGAATAACCAAACATAAACATAATAGTGTAAATTAAGTAGCTTTCGATATATAATTATAAAATACTTTATAAATCAAGCGTTTTTTAATTGATTATTCTGTACAAAAAGAAATCATTGTTAATAAAACTAGCAATTTGCTGCCAAAAAGGATTTATAATAAGAACATCTGCAATTGATGTTTGAATGAGTTTAATAATTATTAAGTACTGTTTATCCTATTCATGTTAACAATGATCACTTACTACACAAACTCAGCTGACTTTCTGCATATGTGCATGTTGTTTGTTTTGTTTGTTTCACGCATGCATTGGTTTTTTGCATGTTGTATGGTGATGAGCGGTATATGCTTAAGCCAAAATAAACAAGATATGTTATTTTTAACACTGTCGAACGATACTGCAATAGAGTAGTATGTAACATCAGTTTTTTCTCCTTCTCTGTGATTCTCGAGTATTGCTTCATTTTACTTGGATGTTTATAATAAGTTTATGTGTGCACAAGACTGTTTATCTTGCTGTGTATCTATAGAACATAAACGTAACAAGAGTTGTCAGAAGACAACAAAGCTCGCCTATAGGATAAAACTCACCACCCATGCAAAGATTGAGATTGGAGGCAAACACCAAATCTTAAACGCAGCTAAACGCAAAAGTTTAACCTTAGTGTCTCCAGACGACGCCGACGACGATGCCGGGATCATGGCAATGGCTCTCCTGGACATGCGTCCCGGCGAGCTAAAAATCATCTGAGTTTTATTAACTTGTTCGTCTGTCGTCCGTAAACGATACCTAACCACCTGGCAATACGTTACATAATTTTGTAGATTAATGGACCCAACTGGCATTATATTCGTCGCAAAAGCAATGTCCCGTATTTGTTTCAGTCATAAATGTTTTGGCACTTATTTATTTAAATGGGTCCTCCTTGGCCGAGTGGTCTAAAGCGCCGCTCTAAGATCGCTTAGCTCTCACCGCTATGGTCGTAGGTTCGCTCAAAAACTTTAGTGAGAAAGTTTGCCATTTACTTGAAAAAGGACAATGGTTTTACTCAGATTCATTCTGAGGTCTTCCTCCAACAACAAAGCCTGATATGTCGTATATGACCTGAAATGTGTTGAAAATGACGTTTATTTTAAAGCGTTTAGATGTAGTTTTAGATTTTAAATTTATAATTTATATAATAATAATAATATAATAATATAATTTCTGATCATGAAACACAAAAATTAAAGTCAAAATGTAAACGTCAACGGATAATGACACGCATCCGTCTTCATACCACACGTTTATTCAAATAAGAACATGTTTGAGATGCGTTTGCTTTTTATAGTTATTTCCAAACTTACTGTTGTTGATCAATAATAATAATATTTAACATGAATGTGTGTTCAATTCCTTCACTGTACAATAATGATCCGAATGACAACCCGGTGACAACACGATAAATGTAGTAGATGCTGTTGATCGTTGCTTTTGTTCAATCTTCATAACCTCACCTAGTCTGTATATGCCACAGATGTTTGATAGAGTATCAAATAGACTGTTCGCTCCTACCCTGGAGTATCATGCCGCAGACATATAATTGTTAGCTCCTACATGTACCCTGGAGTTTCATGCCGGAGACATATAATTGTTAGCTCCTACATGTACCCTGGAGTACATGCCGTAGACATATTATTGTTAGCTCCCACATGTACCCTGGAGTATCATGCCGCAGACATATTATTGTTAGCTCCCACATGTACCCTGGAGTATCATGCCACAGACATATTATTGTTAGCTCCTACATGTACCCTGGAGTATCATGCCGCAGACATAAAATTGTTAGCTCCTACATGTACCCTGGAGTATCCCTTGAGTTTCATGCCGCAGACATATAATTGTTAGCTCCTACACATGTACCCTTGAGTATCATGCCACAGACATATAATTGTTAGCTCCTACATGTACCCTAGAGTATCATACCACATACATATAATTGTTAGCTCCTACATGTACCCTTGAGTATCATGCCACAGACATATAATTGTTAGCTCCTACATGTACCCTGGAGTATCATGCCACAGACATAAAATTATTAGTTCCTACATGTACCCTGGAGTACATGCTGCAGACATATTATTGTTAGCTCCCACATGTACCCTGGAGAATCATGCCGCAGACATATTATTGTTAGCTCCCACATGTACCCTGGAGTATCATGCCGCAGACATATAATTGTTAGCTCCTACATGTACCCTGGAGTATCATGCCGCACACATATAATTGGTAGCTCCTACATGTACCCTGGAGTATCATGCCACAGACATATAATTGTTAGCTCCTACATGTACACTGGATTATCCCTGGAGTTTCATGTCACAGACATATAATTGTTAGCTCCTACATATGTACCCTTGAGTATCATGTCACAGACATATAATTGTTAGCTCTCACATGTACCCTGGAGTATCATGCCACAGACATATAATTGTTAGCTCCTACATGTACCCTGGAGTATCATGCCACTGACATATAATTGTTAGCTCATACATGTACCATGGAGTATCATGCCACTGACATATGATTGTTAGCTCCTACATGTACCCTTGAGTTTCATGCCACAGACATATAATTGTTAGCTCCTACATGTACCCTGGAGTATCATGCCACTGACATATAATTGTTAGCTCCTACATGTACCCTGGAGTTTCATGCCACAGACATATAATTGTTAGCTCCTACATGTACCATGGAGTATCATGCCGCAGACATATTATTGTTAGCTCCCACATGTACCCTGGAGTATCATGCTGCAGACATATAATTGTTAGCTCCTACATGTACCCTGGAGTATCATGCCGCAGACATATAATTGTTAGCTTCTACATGTACCCTGGAGTATCTTGCCACAGACATATAATTGTTAGCTCCTACATGTACCCTGGAGTATCATGCCACAGACATATAATTGTTAGCTCCTACATGTACCCTGGAGTATCATGCCACAGACATATAATTGTTAGCTCCTACATGTACCCTGGAGTATCATGCCGCAGACATATAATTGTTAGCTCCTACATGTACCCTGGAGTATCCCTAGAGTTTCATGCCACAGACATATAATTGTTAGCTCCTACATGTACCCTTGAGTATCATGCCACAGACATATAATTGTTAGCTCCTACATGTACCCTGGAGTATCATGCCACAGACATATAATTGTTAGCTCCTACATGTACACTGAAGTATCATGCCACAGACATATAATTGTTAGCTCCTACATGATACCTAACTCAAACAAATAATACTGACGCTGGACTGACCGGTCACTGTGGTATGGTATCTAAAATAATCAGCTTCCCATTTACTCATTTAGAATCCCAAATATAAAAACATTTATTCTAAGTGTTTTTTTATAACTTTTGAACACTGAATACGTGTTCACAAAATAAATTACACACACTAAGCAACGCATATTGACACGTTGTTTCAGACAGAACTCATTTGAATACAGCGGAAGAATACGCAAGGGGACTATTTTTGTTATTTAGTGTAATTGTATCTCAATGATGATAATACACACTTACCCCCCCCGGGGTGATGTGTTTGCAGAACTACAGTCCCAACTGTAATTTCAAAGTGAAATAATTTGATTGCTCTGAAATATTTAAATGATAACACCGATTTGTGTAAATTAGATTTTATCGAGTTAAAATCTATAAAATCCCATGTGTTAGTCTGTTTTCAAAGATGAGCGAATTAAGTACAGCTTTTAAGAAACATACTATCTGTTACAATAGAGACAATACTTAAAGTCTTAAAAAGTCTTAATTACTGTTTACATCAATAGTATAGCCTATACTTTTTGTGTCACAAATGGAATCATTATAATTATAAGGGACTCTTATCTGCTTGGAAAAAGTGTTTACACATGTACACTCTTAATCATGTTTCTTTCAAAACAATTGTTGTTTCATTTTATTATTTTTTAATATTTGATTTTTTAAAATCAACAACAAAAAGATCCTAACACTACACACCTGTCTCTCTTGAATTCACATATGAGTTTGTTACTTATTCTTTCTGTATATTTATATACATAATTGACATAATATTTTAGTTTGTATGTGAATCTGCTTAATTTTTTATGAAATATATGCAAATGAGAAATATATTACACTAATATTCAACCAATCCAAAAACTGAAAACACAAGTTTTATAAAATTTAAGAAATGGGTGATTCTTTTGTGTTTTCTGATTCTCAAATATAGTTAAATTTTACTAGAAAAATATAAAATTAACCACTGTATCTTTGATATTTTTTTAATGTCTTCTCCTGGCTTTCAATAAACACCATCAATTAACACACAAAAATTGTATTTATAAACCATTCCAATTATAAATACCTCTAATAAATATAAACACACAAAAACAACCCCAGTATAATAAAATTCATGTAATTATTGCCACTATATCTTTTCTGTGGAAAGGGATACACCAATATATATATATAATATTTAGGAAGGTCCTACACCAAGCCAGCCACTATAGACTTTAGAGAGAAAAATCTTCTGAAGTCATTAGACAACATAATTTTCTTATGCTATCATCTGCTGTGTCAAATTCTATTTTATTTCTGTTTGATTTTTGTTTTAGCTCGAGCTACAGTCTATAATTTGTTGAGACTGGTGTGTCCCTTTAAGATTAATGTATATATGTGTATTCAGTGAAAGGAAAAAGAAAGTATACATACCTATAAACGTGGACAGGTCAAGGAACAATAAATGTATTGCATATAAATTTTGTATATTTATATTTCATCATATTGTTGAATAAAAAAAAACATTTAATTCATTTCAAACCTAAACAATAAGAAAAAATCAGTTTTCCATCACATGAATAAACTTAAGTCAATTATGAAATAATTTTAAAAACCAAAATGTATGCTTTCTTTTTCCTTTCAGTGTTTATATATATGAATGTATGTTACAACTTGACTGATACATATATTTGTATGGTTTGTTGAGGGATGACCCATCCCGACCCTCACGGACCTATTACGGGGTGATTAAATGGATCAATTTTCAGTGATTGAAATTAAAAAAAAAAAAAAAAATCAAAAAAATCAGTCTTTATATGGATAAATTGACAATTTTCTTGAAAATATAACTTAGTGCAGAATCGCTGATTTTGAATCGATATGCATTTTTCTTTACTCGTGCACAAAATCCTTTCATATGCCAACATTTCACCATAACGCAGTTATCAAAACAGCAAAACAACATATATTAAAATTCTGTGTGAAATGTTACAATTTCTTCAAATAATATTTTGAGTACGTAGTAGGCTTGAGACAAGGAAAGTAAATTGACCGATATGTTCCCTTGATTTTCAGCCACGCTCGTATATTTGCAAAATTATATTGATTCAGGCCTATGACATTGTACTTATAATATCATTATGTGCCGATGACTTGGTCATATCAGAAAAATCACCAGAAGATTTAAACTTTAATTTAGATTATTTATTCGACGATTGTTGGAAATGGAGTTCATGAAAATGTGTTGTTTTTATGGTCAAAAGAACTGAGTTGCAATGATCAAAATCTTGAATATATGAATGATTTTAAATGTTCGGTAGCTACATATATTATTAATCACGCTGATAGTTGAATACTAAACTGGTAGCGTTTAACCGGTATTGTGGGATCTATACTGCTAACACTGTCTCGTTTTATGATGTAACAACGAGGGAAGAGCGAGGATAAATGCACTCATTATAAACCAGGTTTAAGCTCCTCAGTAGCCGGATTGCTACTGAACACTTCAAGTCATTGACCCCTATTGTCACTTCTTAGTGTTTCAAGTGCAGATCTTATTAATATTCGATATATTAAGCTTTTTGCTGACTGTGTCTCTTGAATTATAGGTCTACTGTTGGACGTATATCTTCTTTCGTTTGTGAAAGCGGATTGTTTAACCTTAATGCAAGAGAAATTTGACCTAAAAACGTAAAGACACCAAATACTGATATATCGCAACATCTCGGTAGCAGTTGATTTAGTAGGCAAAAATAATTGTTTACATATTATTACGTCACATAAATGTGAGAGTCGGGACCAGATAAGTGATTCGAGCTATATGCGGTGTTCCAGTCGTCCGTGGACGGCCGGGACCAGATATGTGGTTCGAGCTATATGCGGTGTTCCAGTTGTCCGTGTACGGCCGGGACCAGTTAAGTGGTTCGAGCTATATATGTGGCGTTCCAGTCGTCCGTGTACGGCCGGGACCAGATAAGTTCGAGCTGTATGCGGTGTTCCAGTTGTCCATGGACTGCCGGGACCAGATAAGTGGTTCGAGCTATCTGCGGTGTTTCAGTTGTCCATGGACTGCCGGGACCAGATAAGTGGTTCGAGCTATATGCGGTGTTCCAGTTGTCCGTGTACGGCCGGGACCAGATAAGTGGTTCGAGCTATATGCGGTGTTCCAGTTGTCCGTGTACTGCCGGGACTAGATAAGTGGTTCGAGCTATATGCGGTGATCCAGTTGTCCCGGCCGTACACGGACGACTGGATCACATAAGTGGTTCGAGCTATATGCGGTGATCCAGTCGTCCGTGTACGGCCGGGACTAGATAAGTGGTTCGAGCTATATGCGGTGATCCAGTCGTCCGTGTACGGTTGGGACCAGATAAGCGGTTCGAGCTATATGCGGTGTTCCAGTTGTCCGTGTACGGCCGGGACCAGATAAGTGGTTCGAGCTATATGCGGTGTTCCAGTTTTCCATGGACTGCCGGGACCAGATAAGTGGTTCGAGCTATATGCGGTGTTCCAGTTGTCCATGGACTGCCGGGACCAGATAAGTGGTTCGAGCTATATGCGGTGATCCAGTCGTCCGTATACGGCCAGGACTAGATAAGTGGTTTGAGCTATATGCGGTGATCCAGTCGTCCGTGTACGGCCGGGACAAGATAAGTGGTTCGAGCTGTATGCGGTGTTCCAGTTGTCCGTGTACGGCCGGGACCAGATAAGTGGTTCGAGCTATATGCGGTGTTCCAGTTGTCCGTGTACGGCCGGGACCAGATAAGTGGTTCGAGCAATATGCGGTGTTCCAGTCGTCCATGTACGGCCGGGACCAGATAAGTGGTTCGAGCTATATGCGGTGTTCCAGTTGTCCCGGCCGTACACGGACGACTGGATCACATAAGTGGTTCGAGCTATATGCGGTGATCCAGTCGTCCGTGTACGGCCGGGACTAGATAAGTGGTTCGAGCTATATGCGGTGATCCAGTCGTCCGTGTACGGCCGGGACCAGATAAGTGGTTCGAGCTATATGCGGTGTTCCAGTCGTCCGTGTACGGCTGGGACTAGATAAGTGGTTCGAGCTATATGCGGTGTTCCAGTTGTCCGTGTACGGTCGGGACTAGATAAGTGGTTCGAGCTATATGTGGTTATCCAGTCGTCCGTGTACGGCCGGGACCAGATAAGTGGTTCGAGCTATATGCAGTGTTCCAGTCGTCCGTGTACGGCTGGGACTAGATAAGTGGTTCGAGCTATATGCGGTGATCCAGTCGTCCGTGTACGGCCGGGACTATATAAGTGGTTCGAGCTATATGCGGTGATCCAGTCGTCCGTGTACGGCCGGGACTAGATAAGTGGTTCGAGCTATATGCGGTGATCCAGTCGTCCGTGTACGGCCGGGACTAGATAAGTGGTTCGAGCTATATGCTGTGATCCAGTCGTCCGTGTACGGCCGGGACTAGATAAGTGGTTCGAGCTATATGCGATGATCCAGTCGTCCGTGTACGGCCGGAACTAGATAAGTGGTTCGAGCTATATGCGGTGATCCAGTCGTCCGTGTACGGCCGGGACTAGATAAGTGGTTCGAGCTATATGCGGTGATCCAGTTGTCCGCGTACGGCTGGGACCAGATAAGTGGTTCGAGCTATATATGTGGCGTTCCAGCCATCCGTATTCGAGCCAACAAGTTATATTGCAGTACGTTTCAATACTAATACATGCTGATATGGTATTATGTAAATAATAAACTTTTCTCTGTAAACTTTCTATATAACTTTAAGAGCTTATTTCTAAATGTACAATTTATATAAATAGTTTAATGATGGTATAATGTATTGCTACCTGAACACAATCTCATTTTATTTGAAATGTCAGATATAACATGATAGCGCATGAAATATCAAACCATTTATTAAGGCGACAGATACGTACACGATGTTTAATTTACAATAAAAACAAACACATTTTATTAATTTTTAATGTAAAAAAAATCCTTCCAAATCTAAAAACCCTTCCAGCAAGTCTATAAACTGTTGTAGCATTTTCTGAGATTTTGCAATACTATATTTTAAACTATAGTATATTTCATAAATAATTTGATATCATCTTTAACCCATATTGTTAAACACCCCTTGCGTCACTGAATATAAGGTACAGAGGCATTAACAAGTGAGGTGTTATCAATAAAACTAGTATGTACAAATGGAGACAAATACTTTTATTTTTCCTCTGAGCATAGAGCATAGTTAACTATCGGGTTATTGATGATGCGAACATTAACGCTAGTGTATTGGGCATTTATGAGTGGATAGGTCAAGAGAGAGGTCAAGAAAGATAAGTAGTAAAGCACTTGGCATGTCTCAAATTATCAAAATGATATACAACTTTAAAAGTAGAATCGTGAAATGTAGCAAAATGTCTTTGCATGCACACAGCCACTTACGTTGTGAAAGTTTTTAAACAGAGTGAAATAAATGTATGTAGCAGTATGTTTATAATGAATGAATGTTGTTTTACGGCTCGCCGACACATATATCGATAACTTATTATGACTGTATATAAACAATACACATTTAATTAATATAAAAACCTCGTGACGTCAATGTTGGTAATGGTACATGCATTTTAATTAATAACAGGATTTATAATTGATCTAGTTTTGGTTTAATGAACCATTAAGTATGTATTTCCTGAGATTGTGTTGTTTATTTCTGTGTTTTGAATGACACGATGAAGTAAACGTTCCAAGTGTTAATGTCAACTAGTATGAGAAATGTATCTATCAAATCACGTTGATGGTTTAAAATCTTGATTCATTCAGAGATTTTACAGGAGTTATTTGAATCACAAAATTCACACAGGAAAAAGGGTATGTTTTTATGATATAAAGATCCGAAATTTAAATGTTTTACTATTATGTTGAATAAATAACTGGTCTACTAGGCGACCTATTGATCCATAAATATAACACATAAGCATGATAAAACAAATAAGATTAACACTATATGAATTACTTAAGAAAATAGGATACCACATTTGTCATGTATCCATTGTTTGGATTAAAACGTACACATTGGCTGTAACGTGTAATTCTGTAGGATGATATACGCGTGTATTTGCTTATTTAGCTTGTTTACAAATGAATTGTACATTTGGTGGTATTTGTGTTACATTAAACTACACATAGTTACTTCGTTACATCGTTGTACAGGCAATGCTGTTTCTCTTATAATAAATTACATATAGTGACGTGGTGACGTCGTACAGGCGATGCTATTTTTGTGACATTAAACTACAAGTAGCGACTTGGAGACGTCATACAGGCGATTCTATTTCTGTTATATTAAACTACAAATAGCGACTTGGTGACGTCGTACAGGCGATGCTATTTCTGTTATAATAAACTACATATAATGACTTGGTGATGTCGTACAGACGAAGCTAAAAATATATGTTATATAAATTATTATTAAACTAAATATAATGACTTAATGATGTCATACAAAGGAAGCTAATAATTTTATATTAAACTAGATATAATGACTTGGTGATGTCGTACAGACGATGCTTTATGTGTTATATTAAACTACATATAGCGACTTTGTGATGTCGTACAGACGAAGTTTTTTGTTTTATTAAATTACATATAGCGACTTAGTGACGTCGTTTAGGCGATGCTATTTATGTTATATTAAACTACATATAGCGACTTGGTGACGTTATTTAGGCGATGCTATTTTTGTTATATTAAACTACATATAGCGACTTGGTGACGTCGTACAGATGATTCTAATAATGTTATATTAAACTACATATAACTAAATATAGTTACTTTGTTACCTCATACATGCGATGTTATTTGTGTTACATGAAACAACATAAAGTTACTTTTTTACATGTGACAATATATGACATGAGTCAACTCACATCCTTTACAATGGATGTACAACTCATGAACCCGGACATTGTTTCGTTCGTTATAAAGATGATGGCCGGTTATACGTAAACATGTACATGGTTTATAAACCCACACAGTGTGTAAAGAATAGACACCATCGGTGTTGCTTATATTATGGAGTGATTTTTATGAAAATATCTTTTGCAACTTTTTAGTTTTTTTTATAAATATTTTATTACATTTTATCTTCAAATGCAACATGTCAATTCTGGTTAAACCTGCTCTCACATATGCTCAATGCCAACATCTTGATATCTTAATTACTACTGTAAAAACTTATTAGCTTAAACTGATTATTAATCCAGTATTATGTGAAATTATTCCAAACTTTTGTTTTATGTATATACTGTTGAAGCCTAATTGATTATAGCAATTGAAGGTGTGAAAACATTTTCATTTTGGTGTACATAACATTTTTACCATGTATTGTCCAGTATATCTTGTTTGCCTTTATGTTTTCTTTTGATGATTAAGTATCTAAACCATACCAAAGCCATGTATGTGCAAACAAAACAATTTTAGTATGTAAGGAAGAAGTTAATAGAGGATGAGGGGAGAACAACTTTTTAGGACATAGTTACTGTCTGGATAGTTTACCAGACAGATTGGAAAGCCGTCAGTTCTTTGTAAAATTTAATTTAACTTTGTGAACTTAATATATAATTGGATGTTATCCGATATTTGGACAGTGTTTTTTTATCTTAGTTATTCGCAAATAGTCTATGTTATGGACACCCCTTTTATAGTGAGTTTTTAGTGAATGGTATAACAACTTAGATACAATACTGTGATTTTGATTATATCTATATCTTTGGAACTATTTTATTATAAACTGTGTGACTTTAAATTATATTAAAACTGATAGAAATTGATAAGTGTCGTCGTGTTTGCTGTCTGTGACATTCAACGTAATAAATTTTTTTTAGTATATTCAACTTCATCAACACTTTTCTAACATATGCTCATTCATCAATAAACAACGCTCAACGCACCGGCACGTCCGACAAAGCACGTTACGTTGACGACGAACTGTCCATTATACGTTCATAATCGTTACGTAATACTTAGAGTAGCCGTTCATAATTGCGACAAGTCAACCATAACGCGGAGTTGTCGTATCTGAGATGAAGTAACGCGCTATAGTTACCCGTCCAATCACATTGTATTGAAACCTGGGTCCTGTTTTACTAACGTTCGTAAGTTTACGAATGTCTTAGTGTTAAATTGGAAGTTATGAAAAAATGTTATATTTTAAGATATTCTTTTAAATATTTGCAATTTGTTTAGTTAAGAGAAATCTTGCATGCGTTTCTTAGCTGTTGATTTTTGCTTTCAATTAATCTTTATTTCTGTGTTTTCTATGAGAATTGTAGAGAAATTCATGCATTAAGATTAATGCATTAAAGCCACGAGATGTGATGTGTTAATGTACTGTCAATTATCAAAAAAAAAAAAAAATACACGTTAATTTATAAATGAAGAACAATTTGTGTACACATGTAGTTTTTTTAACAAATCTCAAAAGCCATTTCTCTGATACAGTGTATAACTCGTCACTCAGTGGTTTAAGATTAAAACATTGTTATATATGGCAAATTGTGTAACGGATCACACATAATACTAAAACTAAGTGCTCTTGTTGCACCTACTGAAGTAGTATTTCAAGAGTATCTTGATAATACAACTACAGTAGAACTTCGTCAGCTCGAACCAGATGGCTGAAACACCACAAATAGCTCGAACAAACAACTTATCTGGTCCCTGCCGATTCCTATTTCGATGTATATATACATGTACATGTGTGGTATAATGTTTAACACTGCTTGACTCGAACACCCCTTCTAACTATTTTGTCCAGTACCGTCAGCATCGAGCCATCGGCGTTCTACGGTGTATGAAATACCCAGAATAACTAATGTATCCATATTTTGTTTCACGCATGTATTTCCTATACACACTGGACTAATTGTTATTAAAAGCTACCGGTGCTTTCCGCAAATGCTTAATGAGAAGCATTCCAATTTATAATCAACCGAATCAATTAACACGATAGTGTCATGTCATATGAGATACGTCAGTATGTACTATAATAGGAACTGTATCTAGATCCTACAGAATATTAACTCACTGAAGGAATCAGAATTTTCGTAATCAAAGAAATGTCTAATTTAAAAAAGACAAGTGTTGCTTTCAGTGATCAATAGTCTTGTGGATCGAATATCTATGACGGGCACGTGATGCTGTTTCTATAGCAACTAGATTCAATTTCAACGTAACTGCATTCACCTTACTTATCGTTCTGGTTGCTGATTAGTAAAATAGTATATATACGTATATTTGGTCTTAACTATTTACGTGCACTATTATAGGTCATACAGTAAGTATAGATTCAAATCGTTCAAATGATTGGCTGCATTTCAGTTGGTTAAGCTAGTATATGCTGAACTAATATTAAGCTTCCATTTTTTTAAATGTGTTAAACACATGGAGAAAGTCAATTCTTCACAATGCCTCTGACGGGATCACTCTATTAGTCACTGCAACCCTTTCTCACATCTCAAGTATTGGGGTAATTTCGTAAATGGTGTATTCATTCCTCTTTAAAATATGTAGTTCCTTCTTTTCACATTTCTCGTCGTATTGAGAATGGCAGACCTCTTGAACAGATTCAATGAAACCGAGTTCGTTATTTTAATCTTTAGGTTGGGTTTTCTGCTTCCCATGGACTTTTTTTATCAGATATTTTAATATTAATATTACTATTAGTAGTATCTGAATTATCATTATTATTATTGTAAAAATTATTATTTCTGATTCCTTTGCACCATGGAACTAATTCAGTATATTTGAAAAATAGAATTTCGCTTTGGGCGCTAGACGTGTTGCATACTGTATTACCCACGTGAACAGTCGCAATACAACCGAATCTGCTGTTTTTCTTAAATTTTGCCTTCATGTAGTTCTTTTTTCTTGCATAATGGACAAGGATTTTTACGTATTTTTACTGGGTACGATTTATTTCTACTACACTCCCTTCACACGGTTAACATACCCTCTTCGCGATATGACGTTATACCATTATGATATTCAAATTCATAAATACCTCGCGCTATGACGTATACATTCGTAAACACTATGATAGTCTTACACTTAAAAATAGACCGGAACAAAACCATTTAAATATAGTTTAAACTTATTTATTTTACTTCGATTGTGAAACAAGTTCTTACAACTTAGACAAATCACGCTCGAAGTCTTCCTGGGTAGAACCAGTACAAAGCATATGCGGAAAATATCACAGAGTTTGTGTTGTATGCAAGAAAACTATCTTTCATGGTTTTTTTTTGGTGTGTATGCAACACTCCGTCCCTCAGGATAACTGTTTTGATGGCAACTTGGTACGGAATTTCCATCAAACCAATTAACGACAAGCCTACTTATAATCCGATATTGTTAAAACCGATAGTATTTAAAAACCGACAACAAAATACGACAATTGTCTTCATGGTTTATTTAAAGTACTGCTTCGCTGTAGGCTAAATAGAAACAATTATCATTCAGTGCAGATCCTTGTGATCTGCAAACCGTCGTTTCCCTGTTGATTACCGGGCACTAATGGCAATGAATTGTTCATTAGCCGTAGGATATCCCCAAAGTATTCCGTGTTCCAGTCATGTCTTATGAGACGTCTCCTGAATGTTGTTGAACTCGGTGACAATAATTGTTTATTAAGAGTCTGTCTCTTATTCTGATGAAATGAAACGTCTTAAATGGACGAGAGGAAAAATTGACGAATGATGTTCACTTTCAGTGTACGGTTTCGCCGACATGCTGTTACAATATAATTTAAATAAAATATAATAATATACCTAGTGAGGTTTCTAATTTAAAATCTCGCTTCCACAAAAGGGACATACCGTGAGGTCATCAATTCATACTCCAACACAATTTCCATGATTCATATAAAACACAAATTAAATCACAAACACATGACCTGGTCTCGAGTTTAGAGTGTCAAAGCTGATTTGAAGTAGAAAGTTAGATTTTGTCAAAAAAAGTCCATTCGTTTTTTAGTTGAGCATGAAAGCTAGAATTGAGCATGGAATCTTGAGTTGAGCATGAAATCTTGTGTTGAAGATAAAATCTTGAGTTAACCATGAAATCTTGAGTTGAGCATGAAATCTTGAATTGAGCATGAATTCTTGAGTTGAGCATGGAATCTTGTGTTGAGCATGGAATCTTGTGTTGAAGATGAAATCTTGAGTTAAGCATGAAATCTTGAGTTGAGCATGGAATCTTGAGTTGAGGATGAAATCTTGAGTTGAGGATAAAATTTTGAGTTGAGGATGAAATCTTGAATTGTGGATAAAATCCTGAGTTGAGCATGGAATCTTGTGTTGAGGATGGAATCTTGAGTTGAGCATGGAATCTTGAGTTGAACATGGAATCTTAAGTTGAGCATGGAATCTTGAGTTGAGGATGAAATCTTGAGTTGAGCATGAAATCTTGAGTTAAGCATGGACTCTTGTATTGAGGATGAAATCTTGAGTTCAGCACGGAATTTTGAGTTGAGGATGAAATCATGAGCATGGAATTTTGTGTTGAGCATGGGATTTTGTGTTGAGCATGGAATCTTGTGTTGAGCATGAAATCTTGAGTTGAGCATAAAAATCTTGTGTTGAGCACGGAATAAAGTTGTATGACCTCGGTCACTGGTCAGTGGTTTAAAGTCACATACTAAAAAATATTTGGGTAAACTTGTTTCCATAATTTTATTTATTATCGATAGGATAACAACTAAATCAAATACATATCAAAATTGTTTTGTGTAGAAAAGCTATTTTAACTGTAAGAGAGGCACAACCTGCAATTACTCAAAAATAAAGAGTCTGATGATAATTATCACAGAATCCACTATCTCTAAATGATCATGTTAATTTTAAATTTATAAACTGAATTCAGATGTTAAACATTAAGTAAGATTGAGTGAAAGTTATTGTGTCATTAGCCCGTCTTTAACGGGAAGACATCAGCTGGATCGATGCTGGCCTTTTACATGTGGTCAAATTAAATGCGGCTAGCTCATTGAGACATAGACCTCTGTCTGACGTAGCATCTCTGTGTGCTGTGGTGATACATGAAGTATTGTGAATCTATTGAATACTTTTCCTTGAAGCGTTTCCCACGCAACAATTCCATTGAATTCCACAAATCCAATTGGGAAATAAATAACTTATATCCTCTATAATACGTACAAAGTAAGACACTGTTTGGTATAAGCCAATCATAATTGGGTTGTCTTTGATTGAAAGAGCATGTGGCAATTTATATAATTTTTTTGTATGAATTCTTACCAAACGCTATCACTATACGCCAGTGGGTATGTAGATCCTGTTTAGTAACGGACAGAGCTCTGGTACGCATCATTCCATTTCGTACATGTCCAGTTATATATAACACAAGTGTACTTTGATTTCAACAGTATTTTTCTTCAGTTCAGTTTAATACAAAAAAAAAAAAATAATAAGTGTAATTAGTTTATTAGTTATTAGTTTTTTTACGAATGTTAATAATCCCTTAAGTTTTAAATTGATATGAAGTGCTTGCATTTTTTTATATTAATTCCTAAATGACGTTTATACGTTCTAGGATAGGACAGCCGTAAAGATTTATACAATGAATGGGTATAACTAGAATTGGTTACAACATCAACCGTAAAATACGGCAGAGAGCGAGGTTGGGTGCAACTGTAAGTCGGATTTAAGCTCCCTGGTGACGATTCTGATACTGCTGACCGTTCCATATCAGCGATCTCCGATACGACCCTCCGATCTATAACATTTATTTTACACTTTTTACATGAACTCATCGGTGATCTATTTTTATTGTTTTTGTTGACAGTTTGTTATTGCGGATCCTGTTGAGGACAAGACATTAACCACGTTGTGTCGTACGTTACAGATGGTCGTATAGCAGAGACTTTTGCAGGTAAATTACTTTGAGCAGAATTTCATAATAAAATATGATATACTATGGATACATATAGTTGTGAAATATATATCTATATACATATATATATATAAATCACTGGCCGTTAATCTTTTAAGCATTAATGTTGTTTTCTAACTTCATCCACGAGATTGTGTTGCTTGTCGGGTTCTGATATTTTATCATAGCATATAGGGTAAAGGGTGTACCTTAAAAATTAGCGTCTGATTGCCTAATTTCAGTCTCATACGCTATCAGAGAAAACGTGACAATATTCGAATACAAGATACAACCTCAGTATCTCCGTGAAATTGTTATTTTGTGTCTCACAAGTAAGAAAATCTCATATGTCTCTCAACCTTTATATTGCAATGAGATATAGTGATATTGCAATGAGAAATAGTGATATTACAAAGAGATATTGTGAAATCATACTCGGGTTATTTAGATACAGCATGTGCTTGACAAAACCCCGAAACTCTTATACGTGTGCGTGGGAGAAATTGAATGAATAAACGTCAACGTATTGATCCAGTTCCGGGTCATATTTGCCTTGTATTTTATCATTTTGTGTATTTCGGCTCATATTGACCTGGTATTTTATAAGTTTGTGTATATCGGTTCATATTGGCCTGTTTTTTTATTATGTTGTGTATTTCGTTTCATATTGGCCTGGTATTTTATCATTTTGTGTATTTCGGCTCATATTGACCTGGTATTTTATAAGTTTGTGTATTTCGGTTCATATTGGCCTGGTTTTTCATTATGTTGTGTATTCCGGTTCCTATTGGCCTGGTATCTTATCATTTCGTTTTTTCCGGCTCCTATTGGCCTGGTATTTCTTCATTGTGTGTATTTCGGTTCATATTTGCCAGTTATTTTACCATTTTGTGTATTTCGGTTCATATTGACCTCGTATTTTATTATTTTGTGTATTTCGGTTCATATTGGCCTTGTATTTTATTATTTTGTGTATTTCGGTTCATATTGGACTTATATTTTATCATTTTGTGTATTCCAGTTTATATTGGCCTGGTATCTCATCATTTTGTGTATTCAGGTTCATTTTGGCCGGGTATTTCATCATTTTGTGTATTCCGGTTTATACTGGCCTGGTTTTTTTAATCATTTTGTGTATTCCGGTTCATTTTGGCCTGGTATTTTATCATTTCGTGTTTTCCGGCTCATATTGGCCTGGTTTTTCATCATTTTGTGTATTTCGGTTCATATTGGCCAGTTATTTTACCATTTTGTGTATTTCGATTCATATTGACCTTGTATTTTATTATTTTGTATATTTCGGTTCATATTGGACATATATTTTATCATTTTGTGTATTCCAGTTTATATTGGCCTGGTATCTCATCATTTTGTATATTCAGATTCATTTTGGCCTGGTATTTCATTATTTTGTGTATTCCGGTTTATACTGGCTTGGCATTTCATCATTTTGTGTATTCCGGCTCAAATTTGCCTTGTATTTCATCATTTTGTGTATTCCGGTTCATTTTGGCCTGGTATTTCATCATTTTGTGTATTCCGGCTCATATTGGCCTGGTATTTCATCATTTTGTGTATTCCGGTTCATTTTGGTCTGGTATTTCATCCTTTTGTGTATTCCGGTTTATACTGGCCTGGTATTTCATCATGTTGTGTATTCCGGCTCATATTTGCCTTGTATTTCATCATTTTGTGTATTCCGGTTCATTTTGGCCTAGAATTTCATCATTTTGTGTATTCCGGCTCATATTGGCCTGGTATATTATCTTTTTGTGTATTTCGGTTCATATTGGCCATTTTTTTATCATTTTGTGTATTTCGGTTCATACTGGCCTCGTATTTTATCATCTTGTGTAATTCGGCTTATATTGGCCTGGTATTTTATTATTGTTTGTATTCCTGGTCAATTTGGCCAGTTATTTTATTATCTTGTACATTTGGGTTCATTTTTGGCTGACTTGCGTCATATGAGATAATGAATTTGTTTATGATAGGAACAGACATCAGACAAGCTTTAATATCATTTAATTCTGAAAACGATATTGAACTTTATGTTACAGTTAACTTGTACAAAATAGATCTTGTCATAGTTGAAGAAACGATACATATAATTGTTCACTTTAGTCTGTTTTATTCCTTACGTAGTTATGAAAGTGTAAGGTGATTTGACGGAGTGATAGTGATTCCCCAATGTTATATAGCGTAGAACATGATGTCGGTTAGTCTGGACCGGGTTGTATAATATCGAACAATGTCAATACTAGTTATAAAATATAGCCCGTGTGGTTCCGGCTAAGAATATAATCACTGTCGATCTCTGCAGAGGGTAGGAATCCTCTGAATGGGTGTCTGTTCATTTTATCATTTTTTGTCCTGTTCACTACTATGGTTAAATTATCAACTACTGTGTGGTTCCCGGGAGTCATATGAGTGATGGCAAGAATAGGATCACTGTGGCTCATGCATGTTGTAAGAAGTGACAATTTGAGTAATACGATATAATTTGCTGAAACTATGCAGTTCTGCAGGTATCAAGGTTCTAGTTTCATTCTGCATATTCATTTGTTGATGTATTTTTTAATCTGTATTATAATTTGTTGTTTTTTGTATATGAATAGTGAACCTGGAATCTTCCTGCCTGTTGGCATCAAATAACTTATAATGTGTTGGTACGCCGTAAAACCCCGTTCATTCGTTCATTCTATAAAATATGTTAACTTGTTCAATAGATGGTCATGACTGATGTCGCATTTGTTGAAATATATAATGACTACTTCTAATCCAACAAAAGCAGTGACGACCTCCACCACGTGAACACGTGAACACGCGTCAGATTTGAAGAAAAAAAGATCAAAGCAAGTTCTTGAAATTTGGATTTTAATAAGAAAATTTCGGCTATATAAAAAAGTATACACTTTCTGTTAATGTCATACAAATTTTAATAGCGCCATTCTATATTTTGACGAAGATATTGGAAATACACAAGTATCGGGTTAGCTCTTCCGTTAAGTATAAAAGTGAAAAACTGTACAGACTATCAACATTTATCGTAGTTAAAAAGTTATACTTCTTTCATCTGTGTCAACATGACATGCACATGGCTCCAATCCACAGCAGACAAGTGTTCTATAATATCTGGCACAATATATAATTTATAAAGCCATTAGCAGTATATGCAATGATGCATTACTCCACAGGACTTACACTGCACAATCATCAACATGAAACAAACCACAAACGATCAACTGATTTCAAACACGCTACAAAACAAGATGTTTTGCAAATTTGTTTTTTGTAAAACGTGAACTTTTTTTGACAATCCGTTCCTGCTATACAAAGGTCTGTGGTTTTATGGTGTCCGTTCGTTCGTCATTCCGTATTATTTTCAGTCCTTCAACAATTTGCGTTTAAATCATTTCAAAGTAATTATTATTCATTCAGCCCGGGTTTGGAAACCGTGTCTTGGTTTTGAACAAAGTTGTGAACCTAGATGGACTTATGTGTTAAAGCAACTTTCTCTATGATGCTAATGGGAATTTAATACGGCTACACAATCGTTGACGGAGCCACCTTGATTAGGATTATTCGCGTTTCACAACACTTTCTTGGTTTTGGAAAGAGTTATGACCCTATATGGACTTGGAAGCACGTGTTAAAGCAGACTTCTCCACAAGTGCTGCTGGGAATTGAATTAAAGTTAAAAGAATTATTGACGAAGTCATCTTGATTCGGTTTATTTGCGTTTCACAACACCTTTTTGATTTTTTAACAGAGCTATGTGTCATTTTGGACTTAAACATTTGCACAGGGACAATTGATCCGAATGATATGAAACTCAAAACAAAAGATCATGAAGAAGTCATAACGTCAGCTGTACTCGTTTCACAAATCACCCTCAATTTTTAACAAAATTATACTTCTTAATTTTTTATTAGTTCCTTCTCAATTATATACATTTCTTTAGCAAATATATTGTCGGGCTATTATCGATTGAAACAAGTCATGTACATCTGCAGTAACTTCGATATTGGAAATACAGCATGCCTGAACAGAACATAGTATTTAAGACACGCGTCTGTCTCTCTCTTACTGTATAACGTTCAACGGCCGTACATGCCATTTATAACTCTCTATATATATAATGGTGCTGGATTTATAGTTGCTTAATAGGTTTGGTGCTTTGTACTTTAACGACTAGTGTTTGCTTGGGCATACATTTCTCGGTTGCTGCGATTTGTTTGGAATTATTGATAGTGGACAATGTAAGTACATGTGCATGTTTCTCATTTCTTTGTTTTATGTTCATTATTGTGTTTTATCGGTATTGTCATGCGTATACTTAATATCGAATGAACCGATACATAAAGGGTTATATGACCCACAACAAGGAAGAAGTTTCAAGTGGTCGTATTCACCAACGATTCCTGAAAATATTCTTAGGCATAAGCTTGAAAATCTAAATTTCAATCTCAGATATCTAGATTACCATGAAAGACAGAATAACTGTGAGAGTTTATACAACTTTATATTAGGTGTTCCTGCATGCTTGCTAGTTTCGGTCTTAAATATGGCCTCTAAGCGTGTTTTTCAAAATTAATTCTTCAGTTCAAGTCTAGATCACTTACAAGTTACAGAATAACAAATTGAAATACGTCACATTTTGAAGAAATACCAGCACGTTAATAAGCAAATTGATCCAAGAACGTTGATACCTGTACAGCTGCAGAGTATCAGCTAATTTAATATCGCTTGGAACACAGTAATAGCTCAGATCAAATGGTCACATCAACAGATGGTAACTAGACAATTTGAAAATATCTAGTTATATTTTGGAACCTTTCCATTATCAGGCATGCGTACATTAAATTTTGCAGAATACTTGTTGCTGCGAAATTAAGATACTGCGGATAAAAACGTCTCCGATGCACCTGTATCAACAGGAAGGAAATTATTTATGCTATCAAATTCAAGTGTATTAATATGATAAACTGTAATACGAAAGATACCGTAATAGACACTTTGTATAATGTTAAGGTATAATCCTGAGTGTTTTTTCAGTTATTTTGTGTGCGTGTCTAGTGTCGCTCTCAACAATATTTCAGTCATATCGCAACGATGTCTACCGGAAACAGTATTCTGAGCTCTGCCACACTGGCGTATCATGCCGCAGACACACGGAATGATACCCCACTCAGTCAAGTTATACTGACACCGGGCCGACCAGACCTAGAACTATCCTTTAACTGTTGAACGCTAGGCGAGAAAGCTTCCAGTATTATTTTCAAGTATTTGGTTCCCGGTCGGGAAATGAACTCACTACCATCTGCATGCGATTCGTACACTTTATCAACAGACCTCGCTGCGGTGTACAACTAAATATAATGTTACGTTGACTATAACCTGCTGCAGCATAAACTAACTTTTGTGATTGTGATGGTGACATCATTGTTCATAGTCTGAACATTCTATTATTGGATTGTAGCGGGGATTTCTTTAACAATCATACGGGCATACAACATTGGGGACTCTTAGGTCGGTCTTTATAGCCTGTGTTATAAAGTTCTGCACCCCCGACTAATCAGACCCAGCTACCTCATAGGCAGCGCGGTAGTTTAATGGATAGAATGTTGGCCGCTCACGTCAGATGTTGCGGGTTCGATCACGCGCTCGACCCGATGCCTCTCATGAAACAACATTCAGTACTGATTCTACCAAGGAAGTGGTTCATATAAGCACTGAGATGTTATCGCAATCGAACTTAAATAAATTAGTATAAACTAACTTCCTCATGTAATACTGTAAACTGATCTTTAGTGAGGCAGCCACTATATAGATTTATGTGAATCTACTACATGTAGATTTATGTGAGCCTACTTTATGTAGATTTATGAAAACCCACTATATGTAGATTTATATGAGCCTTCTATATGTAGATTTATGTGAGCTTACTATATGTAGATTTATGTGAGCCTACTATATGTAGATTTATGTGAACCCACTACATGTAGATTTATGTGAGCCTACTATATGTAGATTTATGTGAATCTACTACATGTAGATTTATGTGAATCTACTACATGTAGATTTATGTGAGCCTACTATATGTAGATTTATGTGAACCCACTATATGTAGATTTATGTGAGCCTACTATATGTAGATTTATGTGAGCCTACTATATGTAGATTTATGTGAACCTTCTATATGTAGATTTATGTGAATCTACTACATGTAGATTTATGTGAGCCTACTATATGTAGATTTATGTGAATCTACTACATGTAGATTTATGTGAGCCTACTATATGTAGATTTATGTGAACCCACTATATGTAGATTTATGTAAACCTTCTATATATAGATTTATGTGAACCTACTATAATTATGTAGATTGATGTGGATCTACTATATATAGATTTATGTGAACATACTATAACTAGATTTATGTGAACCTACTATATGTAGATTTATGTGAACCCACTATATGTAGACTTATGTGAGCCTACTTTATGTAGATTTATGTGAACCTACTATATGTAGATCTATGTGGACCTACTATATATATATTTATGTGAACCTACTATATGTAGATTTATGTGAACCTACTATATGTAGATTTATGTGAACCTACTATATGTAGATTTATGTGAACCTACTATATATAGATTTATGTGGACCTACTATATATAGATTTATGTGAACCTACTATATGTAGATTTATGTGAACCTACTATATGTAGATTTATGTGAACCTACTATATATAGATTTATGTGGACCTACTATATATAGATTTATGTGAACCTACTATATGTAGATTAATGTGAACCTACTATATATATATTTATGTGAACCTACTATATTTAGATTCATGTGAACCTACTATATGTAGATTTATGTGAACCTACTATATATAGATTTATGTGGATCTACTATATGTAGATTTATGTGAACCTACTATATATAGATTTATGTGAACCGTTTAAATTACCATACATAGATTCTCCCTCACCTCTTTGTTTTAGAACAGTGCCACCTCGTATACAAAATCTGGACTTCTACACATATTATCGTAAATAATTGATCAACTCAGTCAACTCGTCCTCTATCGCAAATGACGTTATAATACAGTTTGCCGGTGCTGCTTTGAGGTCTTCAGTGAAACTAAAGAACAATTGCTATTGTTTTATTCATGACTTAGTAAAGATTTCAATCTGTCTTGACATCATCTCGTATTTGTTGCAATAGCGTATACATATAAATGAGTCCATGTGGAAGATGTTTCCATGGACAAGGAAATAAATAGATCGAGTAACAAATGACCGAATATTCGTAGTATTACAGAAAATTGCGTTTATGGTATGAATAATTGCACATAATATACAAAATATTTAGGCTTGTTATTGAAGATTATTACACGTGTTACTAAATAAAGTAACATATTTACACGAAATTTCATCAATTATCATCTCCGTATGAGCTCATGAATATCTGGCTTGAATAATAGTCATAAGCAGAACATTATCACTACCCAGAATCCTTATTTCGATAACAGCCCCGGTCAAAGGGCAATGACATGTGTAAAGAAAGTGCGCACGTTAAAAGACTTTATCAATCGAAAAAGGCGGAATAAATCCTGGCCTCCTTGTCAAATCGGTTATAACATCTAGAGCCACGTATAGAAACATATGAAAGAAATGAGAAAGTTACATAGGAGGTCATTTTATTTTTTATTGACAATAAGGTAAACAGTCACGTTGAACGGAAGCCTTGGAGACGAAATTCGTCGAATGAAATGACAAAAACCTATGAACGGAACAAAACAGACATGTATATGATAATGGGGTGCCTTTATCTTTGTGTAAAAATGACAAATGGAATAAACATTAAAAAATATAAAACGGTGGTCTCAAGTCAGTTATTCAATAGAAAAAAAATACAATATTGACAGAAAGTTCTAGCTCTTCAAGGACCAAGAGGTCACCGAAAGCAAGAAGACGGAATAAAAATATATTTCCGATGCATTCTGAGAAAATAGATGTTGTTCCCAATGTTACACATCAAGGGGAAAAAGTGCTTAGCGAAATTCACATATTAAAATCAAAGCTAAATAAACAAGATAAACAATATTTTCTGGAAAGATGTCCTGAAATCATACATAGCTATAATTGAGCATGATAATCCGCCAAAAATAATAATTTTTATCAAATCCGCTTTTTTATAACCATAACATTTTAATTGGTGGGCAGGGAATATTTTATAAACAATGGTATGACTAAGTATTGAAGCTCTACAAAACAGAATAATGAAGTCTTACAAATGTTTTGAATGCATTGCACTGGGAAATAACATAAGAAATAAAAATATCATCTAATTCGATAACAGTTTAGAGGGATGGAGAGATCAATTTCTTTTGTTTTCTTATATAAAATATATTAATTAAGCTTTAATATTTATAATGAACTATTCCCCAAGAATAATGATGAAGTATACAAGTATAATGAATGAGAGAACGAGAGTACAGAATGAGAGCAAATTTCTATTTATCTATATTTACATTGTAAACTGTGCGGCGGGACGGCCCACCCCGACCCACAACACACTTATTCACGGGGTGCATGAATGGGTTACCAATGGGTAACTAAAAAAACAAAAAAACAAAAACAATAAAAAGCTCAATATATACGTTAAAATATCATAGAAACTTCAATATTCCGGAATAGCGCAGCTGGTTAGATTATACGTGAAATCATATTAATCTGAACTCCCTGTGTTAAACAAAAATATATTAAATCTTAAGTAAAATATGTGTACAAACATTATATTTCCCCTTTTGAATTTGTTGTTGCGCGTGCTATTTATTAGACATGATGGATTCAACCCTCTTGCAAACAATAACAAGAGAAAAGAAAAATAAACAATTTTATATGCAATATAACAATCGTTCATATGCATTTGATTGGCTGTTGAACCACGTGCAATATTAGAACACTTTGTGTAACAGGCGATACTTCTGTTGCTGGTTTTGGGCAAGATTGAAATTATCTGGAAAGGTAAAAGTCGGGTCTGATTTTTCTAAAGCTTTAACTTGACCATCTCAAAATCAATAATATGGTTCTTCAAATAAGAAAAAAAAAACTTGCCGGGAAATGTCGTCAATATCGGTGGGGTAGATCACCGGGCACTAATTTAAAAATGAAGTAAAAGTAATATTAACCTTTTTAAGGTGACCTAAACTTAACTTGGCTTTCCGTGGTTGCTGTTAAGATTCGTTACCCCGGGTTCAGTAGTAAATGCACGGACAGTTGATATAACCGTTCATCCGCATGACTGGAATACATTCAACTGATGTTTGAGAAGTACGATACATAAACCATCACAGTACGATGCACATCACCTAGCAGACAGGGATGGTATTTACTTGGGAAGACCATATAATGTGTTGTGTACAGGGGATGGGGGTAAACTTGGACTAAGTGTTGTATTCCCATCAATTCACTTGTTTGAGGAAAATAAAAAGAAATGGTGCTAGTAGGCGGAAGGTCGTTATAAATTAATTGCTAGATTCTCATCCAATTAATTCTTAAAAAGGGGAGGGGGAGGATTTTATTTATATATTTTTCTTCGAAAATTAAAAGGGTCGAAGCATGAAAAATAGTGGGCAGGCTGGGATGGTAATCAAGCAATTAATTTATTATGGCCTAAGCGTGTTAGTATTTCAAAATCTATCGTGAAAAGAATAGAACAGATAGGATGGGTCTTCTGTTTATTCTTTTTGGACCCGTTCTGCAAGACTAAGAGATCTTTTCGTCAGACATTATTTTTTATTGTATACAGAAATAAAACATGATTTCTATAAACAACATTGTATAATGTAATACTAAAAACGTTAAATAAAAAAGGCATAATAAGTAGTACTAGTTTCAAATTATGTAAACACAAAACTAACTATAAGGTACTTTTAACATCCGTATTGCCCTGAGAACGACACGTGTTCATATGTTTGCTATGTAAATTATACCGCTACACACAGCATTGCATTAATTGGCTTACAAATTATACTGATTATGTAAACCAGTCTTTTTGTGTGCTTTTGATAAACATATTTATCATGCATACAGATCCCTTGTAAACAAACTCTATAAAGGCATTCATTGTTCGGTGGATTGAATGATATCATTTAGCGTATATATACAATGGCGACCATCGATAATGTTTAGATATTCGTGGACGGATTTTATGTGTTTTTGGTTAAAATTCAAATATCTCGTCCTGTAACCAGCAATTAGATGTCGCCACACAAAGATATATAATCTAGAAATATAAACTATTAAATGCCGTGTATTCATACATTTCTTATATTAAAGAATGTGAATCTTCTTTCTTATTCGCTACGGAATATAAAAGCTGTGTCATTGTTTTTGAATCGATGTAGATCAGATTTTTTCGTTAAATATGTCTGATTCACGATAATGTCAGCTAGAAAGCACCGATGACAAAAGAGGCTCTTACTCCTAAAGTAACAAACACATTTAAATATGGCCTTAAATATAATCCAGGTTTTGTCTAGTTAGGGCATAATTGACAAAAAGAGTCATTAAAAGATAAAAAAAAATCCCGGTCAACTTCTTAATTTTCATTTAGCATTTATCTACTATTCTAAGATATCATATTTTATATCAGCCAATACGTAACATAATGCAAGGTACAAAACATGTTATATAGGTCCAATTACAGAAAATTATACTTTGATAAGTGTTGATTGTTTTCGATATTGAAATAACTGGATTTATTGGTAACCTTTAAATTTTGTTATAAAATAAAACATATATATTATAAATATAATTTATAAATTTGTGTATATACATTTGTATATATATATATATATATATACACATATCTCATGGTAATGCGATGTATAATTTAAATATTTCTTGAATTATGTTATATTTATGATATCGGATCGTTTTATTATAAATGTCCATTAATGTTAATGTTAGGTTTTCCGGCAGACATACAGTTATGGTGTTTTATATTAGACTGCTAATATAGAAACAGAAACTACTGATCCAGTCTGCTACTACAAAGTCACTGTCGGTCGATATGTCTTATAAGCGATCTTTATATCCCATAACCTGATATCTCTCGAATCAGGACTTTTACGCCCAATGTAAAAAGCAGAGAATTATATGTCTGTCCCACAATTCATAGCAATTGAACGCTTGCTAAACTATGACGACGTTCAAATATTCCCTGAAAGAATTAACCAGTCAGAGTGCTCGTAACAATTGCTATTTAACGGACCCAAAACAGAGAATTATATGTCTGTCCCACAATTCATAGCAATTGAACGCTTACTAAACTATGACGACGTTCAAATATTTCCTGAAAGAATTAACCAGTCAGAGTGCTCGTAACAATTGCTATTTAACGGACCCAAAACAGAGAATTATATGTCTGTCCCACAATTCATAGCAATTGAACGCTTACTAAACTATGACGACGTTCAAATATTCCCTGAAAGAATTAACCAGTCAGAGTGCTCGTAACAATTGCTATTTAACGGACCCAAAACAGAGAATTATATGTCTGTCCCACAATTCATAGCAATTGAACGCTTACTAAACTATGACGACGTTCAAATATTTCCTGAAAGAATTAACCAGTCAGAGTGCTCGTAACAATTGCTATTTAACGGACCCAAAACAGAGAATTATATGTCTGTCCCACAATTCATAGCAATTGAACGCTTACTAAACTATGACGACGTTCAAATATTCCCTGAAAGAATTAACCAGTCAGAGTGCTCGTAACAATTGCTATTTAACGGACCCAAAACAGAGAATTATATGTCTGTCCCACAATTCATAGCAATTGAACGCTTACTAAACTATGACGACGTTCAAATATTTCCTGAAAGAATTAACCAGTCAGAGTGCTCGTAACAATTGCTATTTAACGGACCCAAAACAGAGAATTATATGTCTGTCCCACAATTCATAGCAATTGACCGCTTACTAAACTATGACGACGTTCAAATATTTCCTGAAAGAATTAACCAGTCAGAGTGCTCGTAACAATTGCTATTTAACGGACCCAAAACAGAGAATTATATGTCTGTCCCACAATTCATAGCAATTGACCGCTTGCTAAACTATGACGACGTTCAAATATTTCCTGAAAGAATTAACTAGTCAGAGTGCTCGTAACAATTGCTATTTAACGGACCCAAAACAGAGAATTATATGTCTGTCCCACAATTCATAGCAATTGAACGCTTACTAAACTATGACGACGTTCAAATATTTCCTGAAAGAATTAACCAGTCAGAGTGCTCGTAACAATTGCTATTTAACGGACCCAAAACAGAGAATTATATGTCTGTCCCACAATTCATAGCAATTGAACGCTTACTAAACTATGACGACGTTCAAATATTTCCTGAAAGAATTAACTAGTCAGAGTGCTCGTAACAATTGCTATTTAACGGACCCAAAACAGAGAATTATATGTCTGTCCCACAATTCATAGCAATTGACCGCTTACTAAACTATGACGACGTTCAAATATTCCCTGAAAGAATTAACCAGTCAGAGTGCTCGTAACAATTGCTATTTAACGGACCCAAAACAGAGAATTATATGTCTGTCCCACAATTCATAGCAATTGACCGCTTACTAAACTATGACGACGTTCAAATATTCCCTGAAAGAATTAACCAGTCAGAGTGCTCGTAACAATTGCTATTTAACGGACCCAAAACAGAGAATTATATGTCTGTCCCACAATTCATAGCAATTGAACGCTTACTAAACTATGACGACGTTCAAATATTTCCTGAAAGAATTAACCAGTCAGAGTGCTCGTAACAATTGCTATTTAACGGACCCAAAACAGAGAATTATATGTCTGTCCCACAATTCATAGCAATTGACCGCTTACTAAACTATGACGACGTTCAAATATTTCCTGAAAGAATTAACTAGTCAGAGTGCTCGTAACAATTGCTATTTAACGGACCCAAAACAGAGAATTATATGTCTGTCCCACAATTCATAGCAATTGAACGCTTACTAAACTATGACGACGTTCAAATATTCCCTGAAAGAATTAACTAGTCAGAGTGCTCGTAACAATTGCTATTTAACGGACCCAAAACAGAGAATTATATGTCTGTCCCACAATTCATAGCAATTGACCGCTTACTAAACTATGACGACGTTCAAATATTCCCTGAAAGAATTAACTAGTCAGAGTGCTCGTAACAATTGCTATTTAACGGACCCAAAACAGAGAATTATATGTCTGTCCCACAATTCATAGCAATTGAACGCTTACTAAACTATGACGACGTTCAAATATTCCCTGAAAGAATTAACCAGTCAGAGTGCTCGTAACAATTGCTATTTAACGGACCCAAAACAGAGAATTATATGTCTGTCCCACAATTCATAGCAATTGAACGCTTACTAAACTATGACGACGTTCAAATATTTCCTGAAAGAATTAACCAGTCAGAGTGCTCGTAACAATTGCTATTTAACGGACCCAAAACAGAGAATTATATGTCTGTCCCACAATTCATAGCAATTGAACGCTTACTAAACTATGACGACGTTCAAATATTCCCTGAAAGAATTAACCAGTCAGAGTGCTCGTAACAATTGCTATTTAACGGACCCAAAACAGAGAATTATATGTCTGTCCCACAATTCATAGCAATTGAACGCTTACTAAACTATGACGACGTTCAAATATTTCCTGAAAGAATTAACTAGTCAGAGTGCTCGTAACAATTGCTATTTAACGGACCCAAAACAGAGAATTATATGTCTGTCCCACAATTCATAGCAATTGAACGCTTACTAAACTATGACGACGTTCAAATATTTCCTGAAAGAATTAACTAGTCAGAGTGCTCGTAACAATTGCTATTTAACGGACCCAAAACAGAGAATTATATGTCTGTCCCACAATTCATAGCAATTGAACGCTTACTAAACTATGACGACGTTCAAATATTCCCTGAAAGAATTAACCAGTCAGAGTGCTCGTAACAATTGCTATTTAACGGACCCAAAACAGAGAATTATATGTCTGTCCCACAATTCATAGCAATTGAACGCTTACTAAACTATGACGACGTTCAAATATTCCCTGAAAGAATTAACCAGTCAGAGTGCTCGTAACAATTGCTATTTAACGGACCCAAAACAGAGAATTATATGTCTGTCCCACAATTCATAGCAATTGAACGCTTACTAAACTATGACGACGTTCAAATATTCCCTGAAAGAATTAACCAGTCAGAGTGCTCGTAACAATTGCTATTTAACGGACCCAAAACAGAGAATTATATGTCTGTCCCACAATTCATAGCAATTGAACGCTTACTAAACTATGACGACGTTCAAATATTCCCTGAAAGAATTAACCAGTCAGAGTGCTCGTAACAATTGCTATTTAACGGACCCAAAACAGAGAATTATATGTCTGTCCCACAATTCATAGCAATTGAACGCTTACTAAACTATGACGACGTTCAAATATTCCCTGAAAGAATTAACTAGTCAGAGTGCTCGTAACAATTGCTATTTAACGGACCCAAAACAGAGAATTATATGTCTGTCCCACAATTCATAGCAATTGACCGCTTACTAAACTATGACGACGTTCAAATATTCCCTGAAAGAATTAACTAGTCAGAGTGCTCGTAACAATTGCTATTTAACGGACCCAAAACAGAGAATTATATGTCTGTCCCACAATTCATAGCAATTGAACGCTTACTAAACTATGACGACGTTCAAATATTCCCTGAAAGAATTAACCAGTCAGAGTGCTCGTAACAATTGCTATTTAACGGACCCAAAACAGAGAATTATATGTCTGTCCCACAATTCATAGCAATTGAACGCTTACTAAACTATGACGACGTTCAAATATTTCCTGAAAGAATTAACCAGTCAGAGTGCTCGTAACAATTGCTATTTAACGGACCCAAAACAGAGAATTATATGTCTGTCCCACAATTCATAGCAATTGAACGCTTACTAAACTATGACGACGTTCAAATATTCCCTGAAAGAATTAACCAGTCAGAGTGCTCGTAACAATTGCTATTTAACGGACCCAAAACAGAGAATTATATGTCTGTCCCACAATTCATAGCAATTGAACGCTTACTAAACTATGACGACGTTCAAATATTTCCTGAAAGAATTAACTAGTCAGAGTGCTCGTAACAATTGCTATTTAACGGACCCAAAACAGAGAATTATATGTCTGTCCCACAATTCATAGCAATTGAACGCTTACTAAACTATGACGACGTTCAAATATTTCCTGAAAGAATTAACTAGTCAGAGTGCTCGTAACAATTGCTATTTAACGGACCCAAAACAGAGAATTATATGTCTGTCCCACAATTCATAGCAATTGAACGCTTACTAAACTATGACGACGTTCAAATATTCCCTGAAAGAATTAACCAGTCAGAGTGCTCGTAACAATTGCTATTTAACGGACCCAAAACAGAGAATTATATGTCTGTCCCACAATTCATAGCAATTGAACGCTTACTAAACTATGACGACGTTCAAATATTCCCTGAAAGAATTAACCAGTCAGAGTGCTCGTAACAATTGCTATTTAACGGACCCAAAACAGAGAATTATATGTCTGTCCCACAATTCATAGCAATTGAACGCTTACTAAACTATGACGACGTTCAAATATTCCCTGAAAGAATTAACCAGTCAGAGTGCTCGTAACAATTGCTATTTAACGGACCCAAAACAGAGAATTATATGTCTGTCCCACAATTCATAGCAATTGAACGCTTACTAAACTATGACGACGTTCAAATATTCCCTGAAAGAATTAACCAGTCAGAGTGCTCGTAACAATTGCTATTTAACGGACCCAAAACAGAGAATTATATGTCTGTCCCACAATTCATAGCAATTGAACGCTTACTAAACTATGACGACGTTCAAATATTTCCTGAAAGAATTAACTAGTCAGAGTGCTCGTAACAATTGCTATTTAACGGACCCAAAACAGAGAATTATATGTCTGTCCCACAATTCATAGCAATTGACCGCTTGCTAAACTATGACGACGTTCAAATATTTCCTGAAAGAATTAACTAGTCAGAGTGCTCGTAACAATTGCTATTTAACGGACCCAAAACAGAGAATTATATGTCTGTCCCACAATTCATAGCAATTGAACGCTTACTAAACTATGACGACGTTCAAATATTCCCTGAAAGAATTAACCAGTCAGAGTGCTCGTAACAATTGCTATTTAACGGACCCAAAACAGAGAATTATATGTCTGTCCCACAATTCATAGCAATTGAACGCTTACTAAACTATGACGACGTTCAAATATTCCCTGAAAGAATTAACCAGTCAGAGTGCTCGTAACAATTGCTATTTAACGGACCCAAAACAGAGAATTATATGTCTGTCCCACAATTCATAGCAATTGAACGCTTACTAAACTATGACGACGTTCAAATATTCCCTGAAAGAATTAACCAGTCAGAGTGCTCGTAACAATTGCTATTTAACGGACCCAAAACAGAGAATTATATGTCTGTCCCACAATTCATAGCAATTGAACGCTTACTAAACTATGACGACGTTCAAATATTCCCTGAAAGAATTAACCAGTCAGAGTGCTCGTAACAATTGCTATTTAACGGACCCAATCGGGGGAGCTGTCTTCGTTCCACAGACGAACAGTCATTTAAAATAGTTGTACAATAGTTTGATATTATATACTTATAATAGTTGTACAATAGTTTGAAATTATATACTGAATAGTGAGATACAATATCTTTACATTGATTAGAAGTGTCAATCGTTTGTAATGCGTACCCTGAATGAATTAATACGGAGTTACTTACGATGGTCAAGTCTTCTTTGACTCACGTCTTCCGTAGCCTATTGGTTAAGGTGTTTCCCTCGGAAACGGGAGGCCGAAGGTTCTAATCCCAGTGGAAATACCTTTTTTTTATGTGGCCGGTTACTATACCAGCAGTTAAATACATTGAGGGGTATAAAATGTCTTAAAGCCTGAAAACTGACCATAATAACTTTCGAGAAGTAACTGTGTACAACATAAAGGTGCCTCATAAGCCCATTGTAACTGACACTTCCAATAGGGAGGGGTGATACTGTAATAAACAAACACTTTACTTTACTTTTATTTATCTGAAGTCTTATCTCAACAATAAAGCTTGATGTTATATATAACACGTGATCGTGTAAAAAATGGCACTAAAACATTAAAGAACACTACAATAATAAATTATCAATCCATTTGTTTGATTGCAATTATAGTATGGTGTTAAATATCGTTTTCCATTATTGCATGTTGTTTAGCAACGGTTTTCCTTTGGTAATATCACCGATGCCAACTCAGAAAGTGACATTGCTGCTCTAACAGGCCCATAGTCATACGACATGATCCTTCATCAAGCGTCACTATACTCACACCAGACTTGCCAACTCTGTATCTTTCTCCATTAAGCTGTACATACTCTACTTACACCGGGATTTACTAACTCTGAATCTATCTCCATTAAACTGTACATACTTTACTCTGGATCTCTCTGAACTTTCCAACTACGTACCTTTCATCATTAAACTGTACACACTTTACTTACACCAGATTTGCCAACTCTGGATCTCTCTGAGTTTTCCAACTACGTATATTTCATCATTAAACTGTACACACTTTACTTACACCAGAATTACCAACTCTGGATCTTTCATCATTAAACTGTACACACTAACTTACACCAAACTTGCCAACTCTGGATCTTTCATCATTAAACTGTACACACTTAACTTACACCAGAATTGCCAACTCTGGATCTTTCATCATTAAACTGTACACACTTAACTTACACCAGACTTGCCAACTCTGGATCTTTCATCATTATACTGTACACACTTAACTTACACCAGAATTGCCAACTCTGGATCTTTCATCATTAAACTGTACACACTTAACTTACACCAGACTTGCCAACTCTGGATCTTTCATCATTAAACTGTACACACTTAACTTACACCAGAATTACCAACTCTGGATCTTTCATCATTAAACTATACACACTTTACTTACACCAAACTTGCCAACTCTGGATCTTTCATCATTAAACTGTACAACCTTAACTTACACCAGACTTGCCAACTCTGGATATTTCATCATTATACTGTACACACTTAACTTACACCAGAATTGCCAACTCTGGATCTTTCATCATTAAACTGTACACACTTAACTTACACCAGACTTGCCAACTCTGGATCTTTCATCATCAAACTGTACACACTTAACTTACACCAGAATTACCAACTCTGGATCTTTCATCATTAAACTGTACACACTTAACTTACATCAGACTTGCCAACTCTGGATCTTTCATCATTTAACTGTACATACTTAACTTACACCAGACTTGCCAACTCTGGATCCTTCATCATTAAACTGTACACACTTAACTTACACCAGTTTGGCCAACTCTCGATCTTTCATCATTAAACTGTACACACTTTACTTACACCAAACTTGCCAACTCTGGATCTTTCATCATTAAACTGTACACACTTTACTTACACCAAACTTGCCAACTCTGGATCTTTCATCATTACACTGTACATACTTTACTTACACCAAACTTGCCAATTCTTGATCTTTCATCATTAAACTGTACACACTTTACTTACACCAGACTTGCAAACTCTGAATTTTTCTTCTTTAAACTGTACGCACTTTACTTACATCAGACTTGCCAACACTGGATCTTTCATCATTAAACTGTACACATTTACTTTGAACTTTCCAACCATGGATCTTTCGTCATTAGACTGTACACATTTTACTTACATCGAACTGTCCTACTTTCTAACAACGGTTATTTCGTCATCAAACTGAATACACTATACTAACACCGGACTTACTTACTCTGAATCTTTCTTCATTAAACAGTAGATCAAAGCTTGTTAGCAATGTTTGCAATGATTGAACACATTTATAACTAAAAGGTTTATTAAAACTTTAATTTGTCGATACTTTATTCATGAGTTTTAAACTTGTAGTCCGATGAACACCAAATTCAAAAACTTGATTTCCCGATATGATTGTAAAAATATAAAATATAATTATTTTGTCTGGAACATGGAAATTCATTTTCACAAGAATGGATACAATAATAATGATGATTTGCAAGATGGTGTTAGCATCATCGTAATTTCAAGTATTTTGCAATAAATATAATAGATATACGTATGTAAATGCAGGGCAGACTCCATGAAAAATAATTATTCCTAGACAAAATGCATATATTCTGTGCTGATAACGCAAGAACTGAACTTCCTTACGATAACTTCCGTCTCTAAGGTATACGCATTTAGTATTTAAGCAGACTTAATAAGTCTGTATGTCTGTCTGTCTGTCTAATGTGTTTGTGTTTTGATCAGTGTATTATTTTTATTTTCTTTACTGTAGATTCAAGCGTCTTATTTCACATAAAATCACTTCGTTCACGTTATTTTCATGTATGCAAACTGTGTGGTGGTATAAAAATCATAATGGCATTTCTAAAAATATATACCGGTATATATACCACCAAACCGGTCTTAAGCTGTCACTAAAGGGAAAGAACTAAATGACTGCTTAAAGCAGGTGGCTGCTTAAAACAGATTGATTAAAACAAGATGGTAAAAAGAAAATGTGGATGTTTGAGACAAGTGGTTGCTTAATAGAGGTGGCCACTTACACAGGTTTGAATGCAGATTAATAAAATATAAACAATTTAACGTCAACAATTACAACGTATGGTGAAGTCTATTATATAAATTATAATGTGTATAGTTTGCTTGATGCTAGTTTGCAAGCATCTAAGTATCTAGGTATTAATATCACAGCTATGTGTGGTATCCTTGAGCAAGACACTTTATCCGCATATGCTTAAGTACTGGTTCTACCCAGAAAGACTTTAAAGGCCCATCGCCGGTAGATGCTACACACAGTATTATAGGCGGGGCTTATCACAAGCAGCCGACAGGTTTACTATAATTGTTTGATAATACTCATGTCCAACATAAGCTGTAACTACCAGCATAGCCATAGAAGATACTTCCTGTTGCAAGTTGTTCTAAACAACAATGTGTATTGTATGTGCGGGTTCCTCAGTATTATGGATTGCAATAAAGGTTTCCCCAGACTTACTACAGCAAACACAGCATTCAAATAGATTGCAATGGCCATCTTATCTGCATGCATAATAAAACAAATTTGCTAATTAGGTACATCCAATTAACAGTTTCATGCTGGGTTACATATAACACATCTCTGGTCATGATCAAAGAGATAAAGTGAAATTATTTGGGTCAAGTTCTATGGATTAGTGCATTATTTACCTAGAGAGAATAAAAGTTATTTATGATAAATAGTTTATCTAATTTATTATAGACATATCAAACAGCCATAAATGTTGTAATTAATTGTAATTGAGGTTATGTACCCATGTGGTATTTATAAGCGGAATATTCTGAATTGCCTTCATGTCTGCAAAAAGTTTTCTTTACCTTTTTGCCATTGGATCATCGTAACTTATTCTGCTGATAACATCCAGAATAAAACTATCAAGTATTCTAAATAAAACTTTATATGTGAACGTTAAGATCAATTTAAAAGATGAATCAGGGAAATGTTGCTATTTTATTTCTTATTTATCTAGTATACTTTTTTTTCAACGCAATAAAACATAAGCATGCATTTTTATTATAATACCTGTTTCAGCTTTGAAATCACGTGTGTCGAGCCATATCTCGCTTAATTGGATGCACATCCGCGTGCATGTTTACATTAGCTGGAGTATTATCGTATCATTATCAGCTTCGTACTGTTTGACTCAACAGACTGCAATTACATTCCTGGCTCAAGTGATATGTTAACATAAAGACAAGGTACATTTATATATTCAAACTGACTTGAGTAAGACTCTGCATATTGTCATGAACAGACTTGGTAGTACCCAGAAAGCTATTTTCGCTTCTTGTGAGTGTTTTCTGCTACCAACGGATGTATTTTTTCCAGATAGTATTGCTAGTTGTGTAACCTTCTCAATACGTACAATATCGTAGTAAGGCATTCTTTCCAATATACAATAAATGTATATATATAATTGTCATGAACTATTTTGTATCAATATGTCTGTTTTTTGTACTAAATTGAAATAAAAGTAAAAAAAAATAAAAAAAATAAATTTTGAATCCTGTTCGTTCCAAAAACTTTATGTAAGAAAGTTTGCCAGCTACTTGCGGCGGGACGGTGGTTAAACTCAGATTTGTTCCGAGATCTTCCCCAATAAAACTGGATATGCCAAATATCTGAAATGCGTTTAAAAGGGCGTTTAACCCCATTCAAAAATGTTTTAAAATTTGTTGGAAAATATATATTTATTAAATTAGTAAGTACAATTTAATTTTTCGTCAACACATGCTTGTTACAGTAGAGAACTTTTGTTGGAAAACGCTAATCTTATTTAAAAAATGCCTGAGAATTATTAAAATTTTAAGTTAATCTTAATCACCATATGCCGGAATATTAGACAAAACAATCAGGTCAATGTATAAAACAAAATGTCGTTAGTGCTAACGCTATATGACGTATGTCTATCAACTCAAATCCAAAGTCGTTAGTGCTAACGCTATATGACGTATGTCTATCAACTCAAATCCAAAGTCGTTAGTGCTAACGCTATATGACGTATGTCTATCAACTCAATCCAAAGTCAGTAGTGCTAACGCTACATGACGTATGTCTATCAACTCAAATCCAAAGTCGTTAGTGCTAACGCTATATGACGTATGTCTATCAACTCAATCCAAAGTCGGTAGTGCTAACGCTATATGACGTATATCTATCAACTCAAATCCAAAGTCGTTAGTGCTAACGCTATATGACGTATGTCTATCAACTCAAAGCCAAAGTCGTTAGTGCTAACGCTATATGACGTATGTCTATCAACTCAAAGCCAGCGTCGTTAGTGCTAACGCTATATGACGTATGTCTATCAACTCAAAGCCAAAGTCGTTAGTGCTAACGCTATATGACGTATGTCTATCAACTCAAATCCAAAGTCGTTAGTGCTAACGCTATATGACGTATGTCTATAACGTATACCATATCGGAGAAATACTACATAATCATATATATGTGATGAAGAGTAAACACTGTTTTCATTTCCACATCAAACACACAGGCATTCTTTACCGGTTATGTATCTGGCAATTATTAGGGAACTTGTAAAATTAATAACACCATGATGTAACAGATATATTTGATGTTGCGTTCTCTTATTTTATTTATTAATTTTCATTTATTTATTTTTTGTGATGATTAATCATAAACCAGGTGTCTCGATATATTTTAGTGCATGTTTGTTCAGTTTGAATACTTTATATGAGCTATAAGTTGTACTTAACTATTTACGCACTTTGGTTATGGAGACATGTGTAATACATAGCTGGTTATTGTACTAGACCTGAGCATGGTACAAGCTGGGTAAAGGCAGTTTTAAGGATTTATTACTAACGTTCGAGGATGTAATCGTAACACCACTCTTCAAGTGAAACAGTAAGTCCAATAAATCCTACAAATATCTTATATTATTTCACAAGATGACTTCACCGACATGAGAATTTGTATTGTTCCTTTAAGTATTCAAATTACAACAACGTTGCACGGCATTTCGTTAATAACAAAGCAAACTAATACTGATGTTACTGAAGATACAGCTCTACACATAGGCGTTGTCACTTCTTTTCTTTATAACTCTACTTGTCATATGGTTAACCTACATTTAGCTGCATCCAAGCATCTATTAAATCTCTAATTACGCGAAATAAGGATATAAAACGATATATAATTGACCGCTATCGTATATACCATGTCGTGTAGCAGATTTGCATGTTGGCAGAGCTACTTCCTCGTCTACTACAATGTCACTGTTGTTCATATGCATTGTGTTGTCGTCGATACATTTTATTTACTGATACAACTGTTACTTGTTATGTTTTTACTGCCGCTATTGTTAGTATTACTACTACTGCTACTGACATTATATTATAATGCAATTTCCATTACTTTTACAGCTACTGCCTTTACTATTGCCGTTGTTGCACCTGTTACCAGTATTGCTGTTGAGAATGAATCGAACCCCATGACCAAATCGTCTGAAGATATGTTACCTCTCACCGCTAAGGTTGAAGGTTCGAGTTCCGCTCATTCCAAAAATCTTATTTGAGAAAGTTTGTCAGTTACTTTTGAAAGGACTGTGGTTCTACTCAGATTCATTATGAGTTCTACCGCAACCAGTAAAACTG
The DNA here is from genome assembly GCA_029582155.1 of Panopea generosa. Lineage (NCBI taxonomy): Eukaryota > Metazoa > Mollusca > Bivalvia > Adapedonta > Hiatellidae > Panopea > Panopea generosa. The sequence goes on along the minus strand of CM055909.1, from coordinate 32,081,177 downwards.
GATAGGCCATATATGACTTGAAATAGGTTGACAATAGCGTTAAACCCCATTTTACTGCATCTTCCGTTTTCAAGTGCCGCTAATGATATAATAAGTGATACTTCTGCTTCTGCTACTGTTTCTGTGGATATTGCTACTGTTGTTGCGAATATTACAGCTTATACTTCTTATATTCTATATACGACTACTAGTATTGCTTCTAACACGACTATAATTTCGCTACTGCTACTTTACACCGCTCCTTGGTCCTTCGTACTAGTGCCATAACAATAATCCGAATGTGTTAGTTTTCAACCACACCACATACATACATACATCTTAGTTACAATGGAGCCTTCTGTCACATGTCTTTTCAATTATAAACAATATAGTTCCTATTTCAATAAGGATAAAAACTCAATACCATAATTTATATACGATCGCAATTAATAAGTATATAAACTTGTAAAATAATACAAAGCCAATAACGTCCTTATAGTTGTATAAACCAAACTCAAAAAGGCGGACACCAAATAGTTTTACACGTGGTATTTATCTATGCTCATGATTTGTCTGGTGAGCCACCATTCAAGAGCTACCGGAATGCTAATTATTGGTTAGATAAATAACATTTATTGGCTTCTATTAATGAACGTATTGTTTAAGTCCGTTAGGTATTACCTTTACGTATAAAACACTACTGTCAAGCTGTTTAATCATTACATTTGTTGAACAATCAATTTATTCAATAGAAGACGTAATACAGTAGGCAACTTTAAAATATTAACTGCATAGATGTTACATAGGTTGAGTTGTTTATGTGAGTGAAATCGTTTGAATCATAATTGCGACAATTAAAAACAACGAACAATAACATACAGTGCAATACAATGCAATACAACAATACGATACAATGCAATATAACCATACAATACAATGCAATACAAAAATACAATACAATGCAATATAACAATACAGTACAATGTAATATAAAAATACAATACAACGCAATACAATGCAGTACAATGTAATATAATGCAACACAATGCAATACAATACAATACATCACAATACAATGCAATACAACATGAACTTATCGAAGTAAATACTAAAGATGTTACAAAATACAGTCTGAGAGATGTATATTGATTTAGGTAAAACAAATTTAAAGGCTTGCATAAATATTTTAAAGTATTTACTTAGTTTAGTAAATGTTAGCGAAACTCAACCTAGTAATGATACTTTAGTCTGACGCCTACTGATCCGTTGTGCTACAAATTATTATATTGCCAAACACTCAGTCCAATATTAGGCCCAAGTGATCAGTTTTATTTTTTTAAATTCGCTTGTTTATTGGCAGTTGTCACGGTAAGCTACTAACCAATTACTAAACAATTAAAATAGTTCTACTATAATGGCATGGGTAGAAAGTTCTCGTAAACACCAAGATTGTCTCTTATAATCAGTAGTCATATTTCTCAGTGAGCACATTAAGTTAAATATACTAGAGACATAATTCAGTTACACAGTTTTTATAGTTGGGGTTTAGCGCAGTCACACCCATACAGTGGGATGGCAAGAGAGAAGAGGGAGAATTAGTTTCCATTAACGTGTGAGGGTTATTCCAAATTTATGTAGTTGTATGAAATTTTTGTAATTGAGTAATTAAGTTAGATTGGGTAAATAGTTATGGAATTAAGTTAAATAGAGTAATAAAGTTAAGATGGTTTGACTGTTGTGTCAATAGTAAAACGTTTAATGGTGAAATTTGTTTATAACTAAATTAAGATTTTTTACTATTAGTTACATAAATCTTAAGGGTGGCATATCAAGTAGGTAATAAAGCTAAGATGTTTTAATAATTGAGTTATTAAGTAAATAATGACTAAAATGTTTGTTATGAAGTTAAGTTATTATTAATTTTATATATAAAAAAAGCTTAAGCATAATATACTGAACGGAAGAGCTAAGCCGCCACTTTCATATTTCCAATATATTCGTCAAATTATGGAATAGCGATATTAAAGGTGTATTTGCCATTAACATTTATGTATAACACTTACGTCTTATTGACTTCGATATATTTTACAAAGGAATCTTTTATCTTTTAAACACGTATTTCTTATTTCCATATAAACAAAAATAAGATATGACATTGTAATGTATTACGGCCAATCTTAAATAAAGGACAGAAAAAGTGTCAATCGTATGTAAAACAAGTAATATCATAATATTTGGAAACAAAATCATAAAAAATGTCTATATTTTCTCTGTTATCACTAGTAGTATAGTACTATTCATAATCCTTTAGCCACGGTCTCACTTATCGGAAAAATGTATGTGGAAACCTTTCTATATTGTTTATAAGTTTGATTTATCTTAAAGTAAAAACGATATTGATATATTTAAAAAATGATAATAGGAAATGAGTTTGTGTTGTTTTTTTCTGCAAAACCTGCTGTGGAATTTACATCATGTTTTATAACGAGGCCTGTTTTAACCACATATAGTACGAACTGGTAACAAACAAACTGGCTACGTTCCATTTATACATAGCGTCCGCGTGTGCGTGTGTGCGGACGTTTGTGAGTGTTTGTTCGAGGGTTCTTTGATAAAATGTGTTGGATTGTTAATATAGCACTATTCATAGTTATATTGTTTTGCACTGCTAAACTGTATTATAAAGTTATGTTATTTCTCACTAAACATTTGGGATTAAAAATCTCAGATAAGAGATCTGGATATAAAAGGTATAGATAAAAAAATAAAACAATCACCAGTTGACACTAAACTTAGCAATCCGCCATTTATGAAAGGATCATTAGCAATACAATTGCATTTTTAACATATCGCATACTTTGAGTACCTTTCTAGTGAACTTTGTGAATGCCCCAGATGAACGATTGGTTTAAGCAAGACCAAATATTTATAATGCCCTTCACCCATGCACGGTGGTATTGTCTGAAGCAATTGATGTGTTTACTAAACAAACTACGCATGCTATTTTACATTGTCCAGAAAGGTATTTGGCAGATTGATATACATGCTGTTTACCTTTACATGTGAATATTAAGATTTTTATGGTTTGCTGCTAGGCAGCTATCACTCTTTAGAACGTTATGTAAAAATTACTCTTTATGAGCTATTGATATACCAATTGCACATCCTACATTACACATGTCCGTTTGATTATATTCTCTCTTGATATGTTCTGTTGATAACGCCGCATATCTAAACGATAACCCTAAAAACGCAGGTGATTTTTTATAAACCACACTTTGATGTATTTGATAAATACTTATGTATTGTCTTGTATCAATTTCTAATGTTGCTCTTAATGAGGAGTTCTACTGTGTGTCATTGATAAGGTGCGGGGTTTGTGTATAAATACATTCACGGATCGAGCAAATATGTTTATGTGTTTTTACATTTATATCCTGTATCCTGTTCACGAAACGTTCAGAATTATAAGTCTATGACAGTAGGTGAAATTGAGGGGGGTGATACATGAGTAATAGGGAATATGAAGATGAGGCAAACCAAAAATATTAACAGGAATCAAGTAAACAATAAATGAATGAACTCATTAAGATATAAATAACATTATACTGCACGTCGGTATATAAAGCAGCTTTAAGAGGGCGCAGTTTTGTAATGGATAGAGTTTAGGCCGCTCATGCCAGAGGTTGCGTGTTAGATACCCAGCTCGTCCCGATACGTCTCATTAAACAACACTCAGTACTGGTTCTACCATGAGAGCGGACTCGAGAGCGGCTCATATAAGCTCTGAGCTTTCATCGCAATCGAGCTTAAATAAATCAATATAAACTAAAGCGGCCTTGTATATCATTGTACTTTGACTCATTGGTATTACTGTGTATGAAAAAATATCATATGATATAAATAATTCCACAGTTGCAATTTAAGGATGCATCGCCTATACTTTTCTGTTCAGTAAATGATTGAAAGTTTATTGAATCACCGAGAAGAATGTTCCGTTCGACAATAATGGTTGACCCTGTCCTTGTAGTTTATCTCATTTATGAGAAATTCGTCAATACACAGGTCGAATTGTCCTGGGTTTATTCGTCGATGTTTTAACAGAACCCGATAATGGCTTATGGGTGGGGGGGGGGGGGGGGGGCGTGATTTAGTGTTTGGTCAACAACGTTAAGATGTTTAAACTACAGAGACAGAATACAATACAATACAAGATATTGAACAGAATATCCATTACATGTGATGTTTGATATAAATGTATTTGCAGTTTTATTGCTAAGATCGTGACAAATTCTGTGAAAAATAAGGACCTCTTTTTAACACAGTGATGAAATATTTGTATCCTACGAAAGTGTATGGATATATAGTTATGTAAACCGCACTTTTCGACTTCAGGCATACCTGTGAAAGTAGTTATCATGCCCACCGACAGCAACAAAACATATCAGTATTCATCAAATAACCCAACCATGCGCGGTGAATGTAAGACAACTTTTATAGACAACAATATGAAACATGGGTGCATAAGGGTTAAAATAATAATGTACCACTAAAATGTAACAACAATAAAGGTGTGCAATATAACTTGGATATTTTAAAGGAAAGAATCTGTGATGTGATACGACAGTTACTGTCTTAAAAGTTGTGTTAAACAGTATTTTGTGTACTTATCTCGTCTATTCATCAATACAGGTAAACTGTTTTACTTTTCCATTAAAAGTTTCTATACAACGCGTGTGTATTTTACCTTAACGGTATGATGTACTAGATCCCACTTAATATGACTGGTGTAACGAAATATTCGACATTCATCCATTACACAAATTGAATATGATTTTGTAGGGAAATTGTTATGTATAATCTAGTTTATTCCATGGCATATTCACCGAGGGAATGGCATGTATTAAAACGCCTATGCTGTAATGACAAAACTGTCAGTTCGTTTTACATCAGGATCAGCGACTCCTCAGTTTACAGGCTAAATATAACGGTAACTTTAAACTTCTTGGAGGCATTATGTACCTATCAATGGGATTTTTTTATCATTTTAGCTACAGTATTGATACAGACTTGATTTGTGGGAGTTTGTCAGTTAATTTCGTAAGTTATTTCTTATTATTTTGACACGGGATATCATTGCACAGCCTGAAACTATAAGTTATAAAAACAGTTTTCATTAAACAAGGTGTAACGGGGGACTGACGGACAGTATTATTGTACCATCTGCATGATTGATAATCAAGGTGTAACGGGGGACAGACGGACAGTATTATTGTACCAGTATTATTGTACCATCTGCATGATTGATAATCAAGGTGTAACGGGGGACAGACGGACAGTATTACTGTACCATCTGCATGATTGATAATCAAGGTGTTTTAAATGCCGATAGCCGGGATACACTAGAAATCCATACGTCTTCCTAATATGATTGACATAATTGTAGTGTTTGGTATATAGTATGCAACATATTTTAATAAAAATGATATACTGCAATAAAACAATACAAATGTCCACAATAATTATTTTATTTCTATATTAGTTATCTATAAAATACATGTAAAAACGAAATTCGACGATTAAAAAGTAGTCCCTTCTGTGTTTGATTATTTTAGCACTGCACTGCAATGCTCGATGGAGACATAAGAAGGGCTACTTTTGCATAAAGCCGGGTTAAAAATGAAAATTTATTCTTAAATGAAATGGGTCCCATAGTGCACGCTCTTTATGCTTTTGCATTCATTGGAAGCCGCAGTTATTACGTTTCAAACACCAATTAATTTTATACTGTTCTACATATAGAGACATGCACTTACGGAACACTAAACACAATACAAATGGTTCTAAAAGTGTCTTGTTGCCATACACTGTCCTGTGTTAATTAAAATATGCAGGAAAAAACATGGGGTTGACCAGGTTGCGTTTTCACAATTTCGATGGTTTGATGACACCCCTTCATCTTTGACAATTCTGCCCATTTCTGGCAGTGTACCGGTACTTTAAACTGCTATATCTTTACCAAACAGTCCCCAATGTCATCCAAACTTGGCAGAAGTCATGAAAATGTTTTAATATTATCATATGTACAAAAATAAGATTATCTTAACGTTGAAGAAAAACAATGACCAACCTATTTACACAGCTCTAATAACTTGCGCGCAATAATCTTGTTACCGTCACTAAGGGGAAGTTACCATATTATATTTTATTATACTAAAAAAAGATTAATTAAATATCGAAGCAAAATAACAAAAAAAAACAACGAGAAAAAAATGATAAATAGTAGACTGATGCTGCATCCATCAACTACCTGCTTTGTGCCAGGTACGTCGCTAATAGGCGTTAATTGTCGTTAATTGCCTTAAGAATGAACTTTAAGCAAAACCATTTAATTATAATACTTATCCATTTGCGTCCTGTATGATTAGATATGGGTTGTAGGTGTACTTTTCACGCGAAAACATTACAAATAATTGCACGTAGCTCTGTTGCACGTGTACTTTAAGATGTACGTCATATTGTTTTTACATACATAACTGTCTGGTTTCAAGAACGAACATATGCTACATCTCACTGCCATGTCGGATACATCAGTTGTAGCATACTCTCTGTAACAGTGTTTCATTTTTGCAAATCAATGTGCTGAATACGTTGTTTCTGTTCTAACATGATTAAAGAGGCCTCACCTATAGGTGTAAACCCACCATTGATTATTTTCTTTATTCTATAGTGAATAATAAAAGTTTGAAGTCTTGTCATTCATAGAGAGACCCAAATTAAAGGAGTGAAACAATATATTCTATAGTAAATAATAAAAGTTTGAAGTCTTGTCATTCATAGAGAGACCCAAATTAAAGGAGTGAAACTTACATTTTACTGTTTGTCAACCTCTGCACTATCAAAATATGATGAGAAAAGTAGGGGTCATTTTTCATATAAGATTTTTTTCTGCTCAGTGTGTGTATATATACACTGGTGACAAAGTGAAAGTTGACTTTCGAAATCATGTATTAATACCCCAATTTCCAAGCATCAATTATTTTCTAAATTCACAATTCAAACATGACAATGCTATCAAAATGTTCAAAATACATCAATAATGTCATTCAAATAAAAAAATGAGCATTAAAATAAGGAAAATGCATTTTTAAAGAAGACGAAATGAGGATTATTTATAACCGTCATTATGCGACAATCCCACGGAAGCACTTCCTTTTTGCAATGGTGGTACTATGCCTATATCGACGATATTTTTTTTATCTTAGCAGTAAAACTGCACATTTATATCAAACATCCAATATTTTGCATATTCTTCTTAATAACATATGTTGTATTTTGTCTCTGTAGTGTTAAAAAATCTTTAATTTTGTTGGACAAATACTACTTTTTACTTCAAACATATTTTATTGCTTTTTTTGTATACATGTAGTAGCAAAAGGGTTGGTCAACATGTCAACAAACTTTAAAATCGGCCCTTCCGAACAACATATTATTTACAAAATAACAATCAAGATAGTAATAAAACATATTCATATAGGAAGAAAGAAGAAAAAAATGAAATAGTGAACTTTGTTAAATACTAAATCGCGCCCTGCGATACAGTCACTCATTGGCCAGTATCGGTTTATGCTACAACAATGACGAATAAAACGGAAAATGCCGACCTGTGTATTGACGATTTTTTCATAAGTAAGATAAACTACAAGGACAGAATCAATCATTATCTTCGAATGGGGCTTTCCTCTTTGTGATTCAATACACTTTCCATCTTTCCCTGAACAGAAAGTTACATATGCTGCAACTTTAAGCGGTGTATGTGCCAATTTGAACGTTACATAGCACAAGTGTTAAATGTAACCATCAATAAATACATTTCTACTGACATAAAGCTGGAAGGGAACTAGAAAAATGTTCTTGCTTTGGTGTTGGCATTTAAGTATACATATGCAAACCGTTCCCAAAACTCTCAATTTATCTCAAACATATATTATATATTTCTTAAGCCATCCCGTTACTCTTTTAGAAAAAAACAACGTCTTATTCAGTAGATTTATGTAACTCCATTCTCATTTTTATTATAGAATAAAACCGTATATTTAAGTTTAAAGGAAATATGTTCAGTGAACCAATTCATGACATAACCTTCCATATATGCTCCAAGAATCTATCAAACAGTTATCATCTATCAAAAATCAGTTTAATGATAGTCATATATGTTATGCTTATCGGCATACACTTTTTTCATTTTGGTCGTTCAAAGACTAATTGAATATAGGATTTAGTCCAATTGATATTTCTAGTAAAATCAAGTCATTGCTGCTATACAACTGTCTTCTAATTTCTATTCAGACCTACTCAGATGTGTTAGTTGAGGGTCGTCACGTGTCTCTCCAAAATAGGTTTCGTTTACAGCCATTAAAGGCAGTATATCAGAAAAAATCTACAAAAGTTTAATTTTTAGAAGTTATCTTTAAAACAATATATAAGTCATTTCATTATTTAGGAAAAAAATACGAAAGACTTGTCATTTGAAATCCGCAAAAAACGTGACAAAAACGATTTTTTGAAATCCCTATTCTTTAAATAGATGGCATGTATCACTTTTTGTCTGCCATTGCATCGTCATTCAATATGATTGATCAGCGCGAAACCAAAAAGAAAGCACGTAACTCATATGATACGTCACAGAATATATTGATATTTTAAGCAGGACATTTTAATATATTTAAATAGATATTCTCAGATACATTGGATTGTGGGTGGAGAGAGATTGCTAATTCTAGAATGGTGACAAATCCTAATACACTTCCTTTAAGATAGATGTCATAATTTTCATTTAAAATATTGATAATATTTACGCACTATACGGAGGTACATGTATCTTCCTGTATGAATTATGCTGTCACTCCTGATATATGACCATTTCTTCTTTGAGGTCATTTAGTTTGATGGTAATTACTAAGTGTTTATTGATAGTTCGGTAGTTCTGTTCATTTAATTCACATATGATGACTATGATTCTAGGATAATAACATCTTTAAGGTAAATTGAAGGAAAAATATCACTTGTGATCTTACTATTCAAGACCATCGATACGTATGTACATACATTTGTATGCATAAATCATAAGTTTGGCTCATGGAGCTGTTTTTTGTTTAGTGCAAATTAATTGTTTAGTTATATATACGATCATAAATACTTCCTGAATGTAACCAAGGGCGTTTTCTGTTCCAAACTTTTACAAATATTTGACGAATATAGAATACCTTTTTAAACCTTGGTTGCATCTTGTCTCATTGATATGTAAATGTTTCATCCAAACCCACCCTGTGTGTCTGATATTGCAATACCTTGATCATCAATTATGGTACTTTTTATCACACTGTGCTAGAGCCCTCACAAAGACTTTTTCATGATCTTCGTCTTTTCTGTGCCATATCCAATTATCATGTCATATGTCAAGACGCCAATCTTCTTTAATTATATTATTCATATTGTGTTTGGCATGCCTATTAGTAATTCATGACTTCTACGCAAAATATTAAAATATTTCTTCACAGTTCTTTGTAACCATGTGGCCAGCTCTTAATCGATGATACATCATGTTTAATTGTCTTTTAATATAGAAATTTAAATTTGTTCTGAAATAATGATGTATGCATAATGTATGACATATTCACTGTTAAATGTTTAACAAATATGCCGATAAAACGTGACTCAGTTGGTATTTCGGGGGAGCACGTAAACAACGGTATTTTTCCAACAATAGATTATTTCTTGGAGCCAATATAGTAGAACTCTGATGGCTCGAACCAGACGGGATTGGACAAAATACGTCGAATTAAGGGTTGTTCGAACCAAGTGTTATTCAACATCATACCATACATATACATATATATACTTCGAAATAGGAATTCGGCTGCGACCAGATAAGCGGTTCGAGCTATATGCGGTGTTCGAGTCATTCGTGTTCGAGCCAACGAAGTTCTACTGTTGTGTATCTCTAATTATAACGCATATACTGTCACTGTTAATATATACATTAAAACATAATACAAAACATTACATGTACATAGTGTAGAAAATTGAATCATTTCTGTATATAGGAGTACAGACCCTGACACTATTCCAAATGAAAAATAATTTCGTACCACCGATCACCATGTGACCTTCTGAACAAGTTCTTATACATCATATCTCACGTATACGAGCATATTGATTTCAATTATAAATTAAACGTATTAATTCAGAATGTAGAGTGTAAACAAAGTGTAATGTATGGGATGGTCCTTCGTGGCCGAGTGGTCTAAGGCGCCGTCTCAAGATCACTTTATGTGAGAAAGTTTGTCAATTACTTGCGGAAGGACTCAGCGTCATTTTTGATATGTTCCACCACCAATAAAACTAGATATGCCATGGACTATAGAGTCTTATTTTCTTGTAAATCTTGTTAGTAGCAAGATTTTCCAGACGACTGTGACATGATACTGGTTCCAAAAGAAGTGTATATGGGGCATCGGCTGCATGGAGACAGTTCAGTCTAATTGCAATGAACGCCAATATTCTGATAATCACGTGAATGTCGACCAATTAAGAACCACTTGTCATCACAGTTCAGCCTTAATCAATCAAAGACATTTGACATTACAGAAACTCTAAGATCAAGAGATTTACCACGATTAATAGAAGTGACAGCAGTTGTCTAGCAGGATGTTGTCATATTACTCACTATGTTGGTGCGGGCAATATGGCAAAAAAGTAAACACGCGTATTATAATGTAGAGGAAAGGCGGCTATTACGTGAAATTACAAACATTGATAGCTCATAAAAGTTAGATATGATTTTGCTTTTTTTGTGTCTGCGTAAATCCTCGTCTCACAGGTGTTAATATGTTTCCATGGAATTCTTCAGTTCATTGCATACTTCTCAAAAATAGAATACAGCGTTAGACTGCACTCTTGGGTATGATGGGTTTAACGTATTTGGTTATCATTGCAAAAATACTTATTTCTATTATTATTATCATCATTATTATAATTATTATCATAAATAGTATTTATTATTATTATTTTTAAATTATTATTATAACTATCAATTATTTCGTTTTGGTAGCTGTGTCCTATTCATACTACGTCCCCTGTTGACATGTATTTTCTTACTGTTGCTATTAAGAAATACTATCTAATAAGGAAACAATGTTACAAAAAAGCAAAAATTGCAGAATCGGTTTTATTGACCCTGTTCACGATCCCTCATCTCCGAATAAATAGTCTATGCTTACAGGTAATTTATCATATTTTTTTTAAAAAATTGAAAATTGGCTTTAAACAAATTTCCTATTATATATTGCCTATATATACTTACTGACCCCGTATTGCCAATATATATATACATATTCATATATTTGTTTTAAACTGCAACGTATTTTGTGACGTATTTAATGGTCACGTTATTTCATTTTGAGTCAGTTTCGTCCGTTATACAGGTCTACACGTAGTAAAATTGTTTTCATCTTCGAAAGAGTTCGCATAACGATGCGAATGGCGTCTAGCAGTATTTAAGTGCTGTCTGTTTTAGAATGGGAATTGTTTGTTTTATTGTTGTTGTTTTTTTTCAAGTTAACCACTGCGATTTAAACAGCGATTTTGTCACATTTTGGTAGATTTTACGTACTAAGCCATTCAGATTTTATCTATTTATGATAATGCGATTTTTTTTAAACATTTTAGAACCAAAAGAAACTTACGATGGGTTTCTATCTTCATTCTGCACTATTCCCAATACATCTCAAAAGACTTTCCTAAAACTCTCTTGGGGAAGCGTTCACGATGTAAAATAAGCTTAAAGGGATTATATTGGCATATTACCGAAAAATCCCTGTCCTAAATACACACGCCCAGCATTAAGATACACTTATAACTTCGAGATATACGCGTCTAAAGTGTCTAATTGCATAACCTCTTTATTACAAACATCGGGTTTCTGAAGCCACGTTTTTGTTTTTGTTTACATTCGCCATTTTCAATGAACTGCTTTTTGGTTTCCGATCAATCATCGGATAACATCGTGAAGACCCGTTCCCGATCTTGTTTACGAGGCTTTGTTCGGGAAGTTTACGGAGTTCCATGTAAACATTGCGCAAAACTTTATTGCGGGACGTATTAACGTTTTTGCCAATATACAATTACTGTTAATTTGATAACTTTCAAGTTAATAAAGGCTATACGTCAATACATAAGCATTATTTTTTGCACACTGCATACAGGACAAGTCTGGATTAACATCAAGTTTGAGTAACTTGCCAATATAATTCCTTTAATATATACGACAGAAAGAGGCCAGAAGAAATAAAATAACATACTAGTAATCGGTTTGACTGAACCTGTTCATGAAAGGTTATGAATATGGAACACCATACACGTCACTGTGATTGCCTAACATATAATCAATATTATACTCACAAACACGTAATCAAAATGAATCTGAAGAGGAGAGCAGTCTATAAAACGTTAAATCATCAGAAAATGTCCATTTCTTTCCAATCTCAGCTAACAGTACAGTGTCGTATAGTTCACGAAACTGTGATTAGAACATAATAGAACATGGTTTGTAATTAAATATTGATATTTTCCAGTAGATGCAATAAATATATTGACAGATAAATCAAACAAATTCGTTGTTTTGGTTTTGTTTATGGCATATTCCCCCAAGACACTGACTGACTTATCGCCGCTGTCTGTTCACTTCGTTCCAGAACAATATCATATTTTCAGATGATTTATTCCCATATAGTATAAGTAACATTAGCAATGATTGTATGTGATACATGGTGTACCAACTGTTTGTGAACTACAGGACTGTTTCAAATGTAATTATACATCATTGATTATACAAGCAGAATTAATGAACGCATGTGTCACATGTTATACCAACTGTTTGTGAACTACAGGACTGTTTCAAATGTATTTATACATCATTGAATACACAAGCAGAGTTAATGATTGTATGTGTCGCATGTTATACCAACTGTTTGTGAACTACAGGACTGTTTCAAATGTATTTATACATCATTGAATATACAAGCAGAATTAATTATTGTATGTGTCGCATGTTATACCAACTGTCTGTGAACTACAGGACTGTTTCAAATGTATAACAATTGAATATGCAAAGATAATTAATACCTAATAAGAATCAAACACACTTTGAACTAACATATATAATGACTGAAAACAATAAAATGAGTTTCCAAACATGTCTGCCGCTGTTTCAAATGATGTGCACTACACATATGTTTAGACAACATATAGCTAAATCCTATGAAATGGAATTAAGTTTTATATATGTATACATTTATATCATAATAGGTACTGAACGGGAAAGCTTACCCGCCTTTTAATAACGCTTCTCAATATATTGACGAAGATGATTGGACGTATTGAAACATCTCTAACAAATTTCGAGTTGTAACTAACATATTCCAATCCGGGGAATAAGCGTGTTTTGTCTGGATCAAACAGTCCTAGTTACGTCTCCCCTAGATACCGTAAATGATATTCTACAAAGTATTCTAATGACGTATGCAACTTTCCATTTATATTTAAGTGTTAGTCTTCTTCTTGGAATTGCTGTAGAATACTTTAAAATAATAGAATGTGTCTGTTTTTTGTTATTGTTTTACGTTGCAGAGTGTTTATCTTCCGTTGTTAACACTATCTCTAATATACTGTACTTGAGGCATCATTACAGTTCTGCCACACTGACACTCCCGTCACATATAAATGACAAGATAGCCCTAAGATCAGAAACTGTTTCCTTTTAATTTCTATTAGTAAATAATGTATAGGTCATTACTCATCAAGTGCCATTTTCAGATACTTAAATATTGACTTGTGTTAAACTATATCTAAACAGTGTTTCCAGTTGTTACAACAGTGAACTTAAATCTGAACAATTAACATAAAATTGGTTTTGTTGCTTAAATACATTAGATTGAGCAAACTTCTATTTTAATCTGTCTATACTTCTGTTATCAAAGTGCTCGCTATGTGTATGTCAATACGGCAGACAATGTTTGTCAATGCACAAATTCTGTCTTTAAAAATCCGCTACAACTGGAATTATATAAATGATGCTGCATTTAGCATAAGTGCTCACTGACAGTTTGAATACAAACGTGTTTGCCATTCTAATCTTTGGTTACGTTCTAAGATTCAGAATGAATAATTTATCCTATTTATTCGGTTACAACAGGTAATTACAACCAAACGCTGACTAACACCTGCTAATGCACACGTGCACGTGTGTGCATGCTGTAAGCAAACATATATATAGTATCCGCATAACAGCAGTATCATAAATGAACCGTTATTGTTACGTAAGTTACTTTCTTAACACCCTTTACGCGTACGGAACTATTTACTTAGCTATATAGATATTATATGTTAAGCGTACACATAATCAGATGTGTGTTTTATTGATGCTTCGCAAGTAATATTTATGACATTTTATAGATACTTAAACAATTTTCAAGCTCATATTCCTTTGCCTCGTGTTATAAAAGAGCATTTGCTGTCATACTAATGGAATGTGTATCAATTATCGTGTATTTTAATCGCTGGCATTCCAGTGATAACACAAACACACCTTCCATCCCACCCCAGTACTAGCAGAATGGAGACAAAAGAAGAAAAAACGGTTAAATGAACATAAAAAATGTTTTTTTTATCTATCACAACTTTTTTTCATATTATATGTAATTTTTGCAAGGCGTATAGAGGGATGACCCTCATACACCTAGCACGGGTTGGTTAAAAAAGATAATCAATAACTCAAATTCAAGAATATCTGTACGACACTGTCAGTATGTTCTCATCTCAATTTATAACTTGAAAGATACTAATTACCAAACGCCCCAACATTCTTCTCTTCCAAACAATACAATGTAATGCTGGTGTGCAGCTAGTAGTACTCTCCTAAATACTACAGTATAATGACCCCGCGAAATCTCACTAAAGTCTCACTCGCTCTGAACAATAAATACAACAGTATAAACCCTGCCAAATCTAACTGAAGTCTCACTCGCTCTGAACAATAAACACTACAGTATAGACCCCGCAAAATCTCACTAAAGCCTCACTCGCTCTGAACAATCAACACTACAGTATAGACCCTGCACAATCTCACCTATATCTCACTCGCTCTAAACAATAAATACTACAATATAAACCCCGCACAATCTCACCAAAATCTCACTCCCTCTGAACAATAAACACTACAGTATAGACCCCGCACAATCTCACTAAAGTCTTACTTGCTCTGAATAATATTCACTACAATATAGATCCCGCACAATCTCAATAAAGTCTTACTCGCTCTGAACAATAAACACTACACTCACATCTTCATTATCACAGTATTATTACATCTCTAGCGTAATCGTATGTTTTATTTAAATCACTATATGCGGCTGTATCACTTTTCAACAATACAATTGCAATTACATTTATAAAAACTGCCTTAAACGCAAACCTTTATAGCTTTTAAATACATTGCTACTGTGTGATGACACGCACACTCGACACGACTTAATATTATCTTGATGATTCTTATTTACAAATTATTACGACTCTTCATTACGTTCGACTTTGTGTCGATCAAGCATTTATGAGTATAGATTTCTTGTTGTCTGTCTTGCTTTATCATTGTAGGAGGTAAATGCCTGCCATTGACTTTTGTACTTCATTCTATAGTAAATAAAAATATTTGCATGCTTGTCATTCACTGAAAGACCCAAATGAAAGAAGTGAAACTTACATTTTATTGTTTGACAACCTCTACACTACGAAAACATGTTGAGAAAAGTTGGGTCATGTGTCCTCCAAGAAATAGTTTTGTTCAGTGTGTACACTGTTGACAAAGTAGACGTCAGAAATCATGTGTTCATATTCCAATTTCCAAGCATTAATTATTTATTCAGAATTAACAATTAAAACACGACAATGCTTTCTAAATGATCAAAATTCATCAATGATACTATCAAATATCAAATGAGCATTAAAACAGGAACATGCATTTTTAAATAAGGACAAACAATGACGATCTATAACCGCCATCATTCATTTATCCCGAGGAGGTATTTCCTATTTCCAATGGTGGTACTATACCTGTATTTTTGTTTTTGGTGAAAGTACTGTATATATTCTGACAATACGAAAATATAGCCGAAACTGTTCCAAAAGGATTCATATTTTTGCATAATCTTATTATATTTACCCACGCTTGAATAGTTGTGTACGAGAAGAACCCCCAATGTTATTATGAATCGCATGGTTGCATGCATGCCACCAACAATACTGACGTTAACATACTTACTGTGTTTCAGATCATTGTGTAAGTTTAGTTGACGATGGGTAACTGGGCTAGCAAGAGAGCCGAGAAACAACAGAAACATCCCCATGCTGTGGACCGTAAACGGGTGTACCAGGCCCAGGACACATTTGTAAAGAGATTAGTGGACACGCCAGATGGCGCTGTAAACGATGATGAAGATACTGACTCTATAGGTCCAGGTATGTTGATATCATGACATAGCAGTTATTCGTGTTTAAGTGAAATGTAAAAATTATTTAAAACATTTTGATTTCAAAGAGTTTAGTATAAAAACACATATGTAAAGTTCTGTTTTAAGAACGGCGGATAAAGTTGTTACTTGTTTGTTTTGCAATACCTTTGTAGTTTATATGTTGTGAATTCATACGAAATTTGATAATCACGTGCAAATACGTGGAGTTAATTGTCTATTTGAGTTTATTTTGTTTTTATAGATGTTTGCATGAATCGTAAAATACAATTGCATTATTCGTTAAACTTATCCTCAAATATTAATGCAGCATATAATTTACCCGCCTACCTTCACATATATACATACTTAAATACATCACGTAATTCACTAATTCTCCGCTTACGCTTAAAAAACTTAATTCACAAGATTTTCTCTTACCGTCAACTATAAACATAATTATAATCATGTAATTCCCTAGGTCTCTGGAAGCATTTTGTTAAATAGTGCGAACATAATATAATTTGGGGTTAAAATATGTAAAAAAAATATATGAATACTGCAGGAGCCGTCTTAACCAAAGTCATGTTTATTTTATCACATGTATCATGTTTGTTGTTGGATGATCTACCCATGTATGGGAAACTGGTACTGGATGAATGATGGAAGGAGAACCAATGGAGTTCGAGCATGTCTATAAAGACAACAAGTTAATATTATGTATTGTTAAATATCATTGTGAATGCTTCAATCTGATTGGTTGAAAACCGAACTTCGTCTTGGCCAATAGTTGAGTTAATTGATTTGGCCAATATTCTATTTCGTTGGTTAAATAATTTTAACGATTGATCACATAAAAGGTAGATTAGTTTGTATGTAAAAACTGTAACCCTGCAGTTCTTAATGCCCTAAGTGTATGGTTTATACTCATTTGATCTTTACTTTTGTGTTTGTTACACTAAAACATCAGTACTTTACATACCAACTTAGTTTCATTTCACTACAAATATTACATCATACATATCAATAAAACCGGTAAATACCATATGTGTGCATGTGTTAATAATAATGGAAACATATATCAGCCGAGAAACTCGTAACATTGATCGTTTTTTCCAACTCTAAACCATTACACTTGTTAAATTCATAAGACGATGTTTATTATTACAAGGTCGTCTTGGCAACCAATATTAATGAAACGGTATATGTGGTTTTCATTTATAAACAAATCATGTATAATTATTTTTTTGTTGTGTTATGAAACGATTATGTTTGAAAATGATAAAGTTATATTTATTTATACTTGAGGACTCTGCCTTCTATATAATTTGAATATTTTACCTATTTAATTCCTTCTATAAAGCACAGTTTGGTTCACTGAACTGATATAAGCAGGTAAGACAAACATAAACAACAAGGTTTATATGAGGCCAAGAAAAAACATTTATGTCTTACTGACAAATACATTAATATATTCTTCTCGTTTATACAGCTTATATACATTCACGTATGTAAATCTTATCTGTAGCAGACTCTAACACATACATGTATGTTTCTAATCAGACAGCCACATCTGTAAATCTTCTCTGCAGCAGACAGACAGACACTTACATTTATGTCATTCGTTTATACATCATATAGGTCACACCTGTAAAACGAGCAACCAAAATACATATACGTATAAAACAGTCCCATTGTATATGATGTTAAACTTTTACTAAATAACCACCTTCGCCAACATGTATTTGTCCTTCGACAGGTACAACTGTTTGTGAAACTGAATTATTTTTCTTCCGAGTTCTCTTTTAGTTTGTTTATTGTCAAACTATTCATATGAGTCGACAACAAGATACATGTATATAATTCTCATTCAAATGGTAAATCCATCACAGCATTACAAAACACGCAAGGCACACAATAATTATACTGAACGGAACAAATGGCAAATCTATCACAGCATTACAAAACACGCATGGCACATAATAATTATACTGAACGGAGCAGCTAACCCGCCACTTTAATATTTCCAATATCTTCGTTAAAATACGGCGTGGAACTATCAAATTTTGTGTACGGTATTAACAGACATGTATGTATTTCTAGATAGCCTGGATAGCCTGAATGTTCTATCTAATTCAAATCTAAATTTCAAAGAATATACTTTTAGACCTTTTGAGAAAATACTTAAAACGGCAGGTTCATTTATGTCAGGTGACGGGTTAGCTGTTCCGTTCAGTATATAATATGGAGTAGTCACGCATACCGAAGAAGTAACAATAGACATTACTGTCCGCGAACAGTAAATACATTAAAGAAATTTCAAGCATGTCCAACAATAAGAGGACACTATTTTAAACATTTTTTTAAAACCAATGACAAACGGAGATTTAAAAAAAAAACAGACTTATTTGCATAATGTTTCCCGACTGCACAAAATATGACCTAAACATTAAATGGTACAAAAAAAGTATTTTTTGAAAATCTTTCGCTGTCATTGGTTAAAAAATGTTTGACATATAAGTTGATAATAGGTCACTTAATGGTCTTCTAATGAATTAAATTGTAAGTTCACTACGTTACGCTTCGTTACAGCAAGCTTATCACTAAATTATCTATTACCAATACGTATTATTTCATTGTTTTAAAACAATACTACTTTGTGTCACGTACGTTACGTGTAACGTTCGTTATCTATATATAAACCTCATATAGACCTTTAAGGACAACAGGAAACTGGTCACGTACGCAGAACAGCTGTATATGTATGGTAGTATGAGTAACTTAGCATATTAGTTAGCTGACTATAACTGGATGCTTAACGTTATTAAAGTGCTACGGATTTAGGTTGTGCTGTTCCATCGGCATATTAAAACTACATCATATCTTTATTAATACCAGTCCAGTGACTATGTAACAATGGTGAAACTCTAGGCAAACATTGTATTGTATTAGTTTATACTAATCTATTATTTAATACCAGTTTATTTGATTTTATTTTTTACGATATGTATGTGTGTGTCTGTTTAGCGACTGGATCCCAGTTGTTGCTGTTTTTTTTTATGTTTAAGGGCTGCTCAAAAATAACATTTTCTTTTCTAGTTTGTATTCCATGATGAATAAGGATCCTTTAATCAGATATTATTCCAAAGGAAACTGTTTTTTTTTTGTCTAAACATCTCTACACTTTTAAATGAAGAAATAATATTAGCTATATTTTAGAAGCGTATCAAAAATTTACTTATATGCGTGATTCCTCCGTGACCGGGAGTTTATGTGATGAGCTCACTTACACGGAACCGCGAAGCTCTGTATCTAAATTTAAATTAAACATTAGTTGTGTTTTATACGTCATTTAAACTTATTTTGCAGTAATAGTTCTATTTTTCGATATCAGATCAACGTCTTTTAATTATTGTGATTTTACTGTGATCAATAATTGGACTTGCTTGAATTCAAAAAGGAAGGCATTGTTAAGATACTTATGTTAATTTGGTACACAGTAGTTGAAAAACACAGTTATCTTCGTGTAAATGTGAAGTTTTGAGATATTAAGTATAACTGTCTGGGTCAAAAACAAAGATTTTATGTTGAGGCCCTTATCTATTTTTTTAGGTAAACATGAATAAATATATAAAAGTTAAGTGTAATTTTCAGTTTTGGGAGTAAATGATTCGGCAATGTTGTGTAAAGGCACTGCTTAAATACCGTTGAAATAATTTTAAAATCATCAAATTGAAACAGTCCAATATAGTTAACCATTTAGTGTGTTTTAAAGTACATGTACGTATTTGAAATAATTTGTGATTATTGCCAACATTCTTTTACGATTCCCGTTTTTTGTAAATTTTCTGTATTGTTCGGTTCGTGTTTAATTCGTTAGCTGGCTCCATATATTACTCCAATATCATGAGCACAGTTAACTAGGATACAGTAGAATATAATAAAATATTTACTGGGTTACCATTAATGTGGCAATATTTCTGATTAATATTACACTTAGTCCAAAGAATTCAGGAAAGAACTAGCACAGAAACGTAAATAATAACCACGTGTAATCATATAAAGCTCGTATCTAGTTAAGTGTCGTTAAGCCCTGGTGTGGGTATTGATTTTATCATACTATATAATTTAACTTCCATTAGTTGCACGAATTGCACGATAACCGCCTATTGACCGTTGCGGATATAAGTAAGATTTTCACAGAAATAGATAGAATATTTCTAAGCTCTCCATATTTGGAGAGCTTACTAGTATGATAACATTTATTCAATAACATATAAATAATAACCTATACATTAATATTATACATCGAAATACAAGTAAATGGTGAACAAACGATAAGCAAAACTTTACATGACACATGGTTTACAGGGAACTTGTCAAAAGAGATGAGTAAAGCTATGATTTGTAATAATTCTTTTAACAGGCATGTCGAATATTTCAAAAAAGTATAAGTTACCCATCTATAAAGGATATTGCCGAAATAAAATGCAAGATTCATTGATATACTCATGACAGTGGTGATTTATTACTAAAACGGAATGAAAAAAACTTATTATAGACTGAGTATCAAACAGTAATATAGATGTTCACACTTTCAGGTTATTTCACGGGTAAGTTAACAGCTTTAAAGAAAGTGTTCGTGTGTAGTATTCGGCGTTTCATTACAAAGGCTAGCAATGTCTAACTACAATATATGCATACCACTACTCTCTCATAGTTTTTATATGACTTTATCTATATGACTCTATGTGTACTGTTTGTATATGACTTTGCTATCAATACCTCTACTGTCTCATAGGTTTTATATGACTAAATCTATATTACTCTATGTGTACTGTTTGTATATGACTTTGCTATCATTACCAATACTCTTGCATAGTTTTTTTTATGACTTAATCTATATTACTATGAGTATACTGTTTGTATACGACTTTGCTATCATTACCAATACTCTTGCATAGTTTTTTTTATGACTTAATCTATATTACTATGAGTGTACTCTTTGTATACGACTTTGCTATCAGTACCAATACTCTTGCATAGTTTTTTTATGACTTAATCTATATTACTATGAGTGTACTGTTTGTATACGACTTTGCTATCATTACCAATACTCTTGCATAGTTTTTATATGACGTAATCTATATTACTATGAGTGTATTTTTTGTATTTGACTTTGCTATCATTCACATTAGCATTACTAATATAAGCGAGTGTTTTTATGTAACATTTTTGACATTTTATGGGATTTTATTTTGAGTAATATTTTGCTAATCCAAAGGTTTACCTTCTGTTTACCTACACGCTTACTTATGTCCAAACAATTGGAGCATAAAGGTGCATCAAGGTACTATGTACTTTCATTGTTCATATACTTATTGCATCTCGATGCTCAAAAGGGTCGTTATGATATATCTGCACTCAAACTGTCATTTGTCTATATATTTTATTAACAAAAGTTTTCAATAATGAAAAATGTTGTTTATGAAAACTAGTTGTTAAATATATGTAAGTAGTTTACATCATTACACAAAATAATGTGTACAGTCCATTACACTCTAAAGGTTTAGAATATCCAAACTTGTGTAGAACACGTGGCTAAGATTACAATGTGTATTATATAATTACCCCTGTTTAGCAACGAATTACATAAAGTTTATCAATGGTAGAATGCCTCCGAATATTAAGAAAACATTTGATGATATTAACTTTATATATTTATATATACTAAACGGAAGACCTAAACCGCCACTTCTGTATTTCCAATATATTCGTCAAATACAGCATAGCTTTATCAAAATGTGTATAAATAGATAATAATGTAATGATTTAACATAGCAGTGATCTTTCTTATTCAAGTTCAAAGTTCAAGGAAATTGCCTATATTTTTTTAAAAAAATATATAAAATGTCAGTCAGGTAAATAAAATATCAGGTTGCGGATTATCCGTTCCATTCAGTATACATAAACTATGTTTTCTCCGCTCGGTCGATGTACGTTTTGTTATATGTAAAGCAATACCTCGCATTACGTATAGTGTATTCCTTTAAATTGTTATATGATACTGACAACACCGTGTATAATGGTATGTTAAGATTTAAAGTGAAATGTTTTCAAGTTTTAACAAATAGCATTGACTATTAATCTTGGGGGCAATCTTGCGTGCTGTGTAGGGGCCTTAAATAGTTGCCCGATACTTTTTTCTGATCCTTAAAAGTCATGAAGCTCATTCATTGTTGTGCGAAAATTAAATACCGCTAACGACAGTTCTGGATGTTGACGAGGTGTTTGTATCCGACAGTGCAGAGTGGGGGGAGAGGTGTTTGTATCTGCCAGTGTAGAGTAGGGGGAAAGTTTTTGTATCTGACAGTGCCGAGTGGGAGAAAGTGTTTGTATATGACAGTGCAGAATTGGGGGAAAGTTGTTTGTATCTGACAGTGTAAGGTGTTTGTATCTGACAGTGCCGAGTTGGGGGGGGGGGGGGGGGGGGGGGGGGGGGTGGAGGTGTTTGTATATGACAATGCAAGAGTGTGGGGGGAGGTGTTTGTATCTGACAGTGCAGGGTGGGGGAAGGTGTTTATATATGACGTGCAGGGTGAGGGGGTGTATATGACAGTGCAGGATGGGTGGGGGAAGGGCGTTTTGTCTGACGGTGCAGTGTAGGGGGAAAGGTGTTTGTATATGACAGTGCTGGGTAAAGGAAAAGTGTTTGTATATGACAATGCTGGGTAGAGGAAAAGTGTTTGTATATGACAGTGCTGGGTACAGGAAAAGTGTTTGTATATGACAGTGCTGGGTACAGGAAAAGTGTTTGTATATGACAAAGCAGGATTGGGGAAATGTGTTTGTATATGATAGTAGTGGGTTTGGTTTGTGTTTGTATCTGACAATGCTGGGTTGGGTGACGCGTTTGTATCTGACAATGCTTGGCGGGGTGACGCGTTTGTATCTAAATATAAGATAATGCAACGCTGCTACTTTACAAACTTATGTTCAGCTCTTTTAATTGAGAAAAAACAGTTTAGTTCAATATATACGTTAGATAACTGTAAGTGTAATGATACTACATGGGGTTATATATATATATATTTCTAAATGCAAGTGTTAACCTAAAAGTATGTCAATATAGTAATACAATTACATTCCGTACATACGGAAATATTTTTAAAAAAATGTGCCCTGATCATTCATATTAATTAACTGTGAAAAATGCTATCATTAACAATAGATAAAACAGCTCACTGATCTTGCAATATGCCTATGGTTTAATGTAGTGTGCAGCATAATGCAGTAGGAATACTGTTTGTATTCTAACAATTTTATTATAATATTATATTATATGATTAAATCATATAACTTGTACCTGAATCAAGAAAGGCAGTTTAGAAAAAAATACACTCTCGTGCATGTATTGTGCATGTATTTACACACGATGTATGTATTTATAGATCAAAATATATCAATGTAACTGTTATTGAATTACTTTGCATTTAAAATTTAGAATGTTTGTTCAACAAAATACGTTTCGTTTAAGAGAACAGGCACCACAACAGCATAAACCTAATCTATAAATAGATTAATCATACGTCATATGCAATATATTCATACAGAAGAGTTGCCAACAGGGGGCACTGTCTTGGAAAGGTCAGTAGCAAAACCAATAACGACAAACAACGTCAATGGATACGTGAATGGCAGAGACATATTAGTCGGGTTAATTCAATGGCGAACACTTAAGCATAGTTTATCTCAGAACCTGTTATCCCCCGAATCAGGTCTATTGACCCGCAATGAAAAACTTGTTAAAGGGAATTCATTCTCTCCCACAATTCATAGTAAGTGAACGCTTACTAAACTGTGACGTCATTCAACTTTCAGTTGAAGCAATTGACCAATCTACGTGCTCAAATGTGGCTTTCCCAGCACTGTTATTTAACGGACCCAATCGGGAGAGCTGGGTCCGTTCTACTTATTATATGTCTCTGCTGGTTATATATTTTCCTATTAGTCTGCGTATTGGGAAATACCAATTACTACGATTTGCATATCAAGTTGGATTTTCTAATGTTCCAACCGTTTTAAAAGATTTGTTTCAGAGATCAGAGAAATACAGACTCATTTAAAGCCATTGAATGTGCCCGACTAATCTGTCTCGGCCGATCACGTATGGAAGTACGTCTTAGCAAAATGTGCCTTTTGGGGAGAGTCACGCTCACAAAGTACCCATTTCCTGTTGATATCGGCGTTGTTTGTCTTTATTGGTATGCAAGGCGAAGCAGCCCGTCGAGTTACTGTGCCTTTGACGTATTTAATGTATAGAAGGAACTGGAGAAATCAAATCAAATCACAGGCTTTGTTATAACAGCTACCGTATGAACGTAAAATAGAGTTTTAAGTCAAATTTAAGATAAAACTATAGTTAGTCAAATATTGTCTACATTTTTTCTATTATTATAGCATTAAACATATCATTTACTTCAATATACATACAGAGGGCAGCAGTTGTGCCGATGTTTTAGACGTTTTCTTGGACAGTAATAGCATGACTGGTATTCAAGTGTTGTTTCACGTAAACCGATTCCTAAATATGTTGTTTTACTTAAAGTGATTCTTAAATATGTTGTTACACGTAAATTGATTCTTAAGTCAACCTTGTATCATCGTGAACTGATTTTTAAATGTGCTGATACACTTAAAATTATTCTTAAGTACGGTGTAATGTGTGAAATAATTCTTAAATATGTTGCTACACGTAAATTGATTCATAAATCTGGTTTAAAACGTGTCACTGAACTAATTCTATTATGTTGTTTTACGTAAATTTATTACTGTACCTGCTGATACACGTAAATTGATTCCTTAATATGTTGTTACGCGTAATTGATTGCTTAATATGTTGTTACACGTAAATTGATTCTTAAATCTGCTGTTACACGTTAATTGATTCCTAAATATGTTGTAACACGTAAATTAATGGATTAATGTGTTGTTTCACGTAAATTGATTCTTGAATATGTTGTTACACGTCAATTGACTCTTAAATATACTGTCACACGTAAATTGATTCTTAAGTATGTTGTTACACGTAAATTGATTCTTAAGTATGTTGTTAAGATTGTTATACGTAAACTGATTGTTTGTTTTACTGCTTTATGTTCATTGACACTTCTAAATTATATTGTTATAGTAGTTTATTGAACTTGAAATTGTAATGATAACGTGCACGTATTTCATTCAAATACCCCCCTAAAAACAAGAAATATCACTGGTAAGTGTTGCATTATCCCCAAATGATCTGTGAAAAATAACAATATATGGTATAATAGGTAGCGATGTATCTATGAATATCAAGTGTAATGGACTGATGTTTCAGACATGAAATTTCATGGGTTTTTTTTTACATTAAAGCATGACCTTGCCTTTGACATCTGATGTAATGGTCTAGGTATTTCAACAGTTAAATGCAGACGAAACATCATCATGACATGCTGATCACTTGTGTCAAGCTATTTTAAAATCCCTAAATGTAAGACAAAGTTACAGATCAATTGTTGATCAATTGATAAATTGAGCCAAGTGTTTTTGAAATACATCCATGATAAAGTTAAAGGACAGACTTAAATCTCAAACATATTCAAAGTGTTGTCATTCATACTAAGAGTGTGACATTGACCTTTGAGGTACGGGTCTAGGTCTTACTTATGACATGTCGTCATGTCATCTTGATAAATTGAGCCAAGTTAAAGACAAAGTCACAGACCATACACTTAATATCAAACAATTTGAAAGTGTGACCTTGACCTTTGAAGAAAGGTTCTGGGTCTTACATGCGACACTTAATTATGTCATGTTGATCAACTGAGTCAAGTGTTTTTAAAATTGATCAATAGATGACAAAGATACAGACCGGACAATAAATTTCAAAATGACTGAAAGTGTCATCAAACAAAGTTAAATTGTGACCTTGACCTTTGAAGTGGGAGTCTTGGTATTAAGTGCAACATGTCGTCATGTTATGTTGATAAATTACAGCAAGTATTTAAAAAAATCCATCTATGCACGACAGAGTTACTGGCCGGACATGAAATCTCACACAGATTGAAAGTGTTGTCAAACAGGCTTGAAGTGTAACCTTGACCTTTGAGGTACGCATGTGGGTCTTACACGTGACACGTTGTCATGTCATGCTGATGAATTGAGCCAATTAATTTTGAAATGTATCCATAAGTGACAAAGTTACAGACCGGATACCAAATCTCAATCAGACTGAAAGTTTCATCAAACAAAGTTAAATTGTGACTTTAACCTTTGGAGTGGGAAACTGGGTGTAACGGGCGACAAATCCTCATGTTATGTTGCTCATTTGTAGCTAGTATTAACAAAATTCATCTATGCATGACAAAGTTATAAGCCAGACACGAAATCTCTAACGGACTGAAAGTGTTGTCAAACAAACTCAAAGTGTGACTTTGACCTTTGAGGTACGCATGTGGGTCTAACACGTGACACGTTGTAATTTCATGCTGATGAATTGAGCCAAGCCTTTTTGAAATTTATCCATAGATGACAAAGTTTCAGACCGGACAAGAAATCTCAATCAGACTGAAAGTTTCATCAAACAAAGTTTAATTGTGACCTTGACCTTTGAAGTGAGATTCTGGGTGTAACGCGCAACACATCGTCATGTTATGTTGATCATTTGTAGCTAGTATTAACCAAATCCATCTATGCATGACAAAGTTACAGGCCGGACACGAAATCTCACACAGACTCAAAGTGTTGTCAAACAAACAGAAATTGGGACATTGACCTTTGAGGTACGGGTGTGGGTCTTACTCGCGACGTGTCGTCATGTTATGTTGATCATTTGTAGCAAGTATCAACAAAATCCATTTATGCATGACAAAGTTACAGGCCGGACACGAAATCTCACACAGATTCAAAGTGTTGTCAAACAAACTCAAATTGTGACATTGAACTTTGAGGTACGGGTGTGGGTCTTACTCGCGACGCGTCGTCATGTTATGTTGATCATTTGTAGCAAGTATCAACAAAATCCATTTATGCATGACAAAGTTACAGGCCGGACACGAAATACCGGACGGAAGGACGGACGGACTGACGGACGGACGAACGAACTGACGGACGGAAGGACGCTGCGATTATTATATGCAACCCAAACATTTTTTTAATACTTCGATTAACTTACTAGAGTGTAACGTCCGTTTTATTGATGACGCACGTACAATGATTGCATTTAATGTCAAATAATACCATGTTGCACGTCAGAGACACAATTGATTAATTAATGATTTTCACGTTTACACATATTACTCTTTTGGTACATTACGAACTTTATACATATTCATTCAATTTCAACTGCAACGACGTATAAAAAAACAGCCATGCCACGTTATACTGCCATGCCCATGGTAACGTACAATGTATGCTATAGCTACACTTACTTTTGTTTGTATGCATAATTCACGTTTATGTCAATCTACAGTTTCAATGTAAATGTATATTGTAAAGTTAAGCAATGCAATGCTCACTGCATGTCTATATGACGTGTTGAATCTGCATATTGTACAATTTCAAAGGCATATTTGGTTAATTACGGTGAAAGCGTTAATAAACCGTCTGTGTTTATTGACCGTAGACACAACTATGTAGTTATTATTACTGAACAAACATTCAGGCAAAATTGCGTTTATGTCATATACGAAAATACAACTTTTGATACATTTTACTGTTAAAATGACACCATTATAGTACATTGGCGAACTTATAATTCTAGATCTGTATCATATACAAAAGTTATTAATAAACACAATACTCATACTTTACCATTATATGAAATGAGTTGACAAATGGTTTACAACATACACTAACTGCAATATAACTTTCATATACATGTATGTATTTAGAGTATTTTCATTGGATAACGTCAATTTTTGAAGACTTTCATTTTTCGATAATACCCATTGAGCCGGACTATTTTCACGTTTCTACCTGTTATGTATTTCTACGCGTTTACTATGCAGAGAATAGTTGAAATTTACAATCATATACTTTATTACTGAGGTGTCTTAACAAAAACTATTTTGTATCGCCAGGACTGGAATTGTAAGGATTAATTTTTTTTGTATATATAAATTTTGAATTTATGTAAGATTTCGCCGTGATTCGACATTCTTTACACATACATGAAACCAGAAAAAAAATATAATCCTATAATAAATAATATACTAAAGTCCAATTAATACAAGTAGGCTAGATATCTGTTTTCAAATGACGTGGCTTAACTCTTTACTCCATATGTATTTTAACTTGACTCTCCAAACTCAAAAGCCACACTTAGTCAATTTCCATGAATATATTCATTTTACCTATTTATTCTGATACAGCAAAAAACAGTGCAGAACTGGTTCTACGCTGTTTTCAAAAGCCTTCTATATTAGAGGTGTTCAGTGGTGTCCATATGAAGTAAAGGGTTAAAAATAAAAATATATAAATTCCCAACAAAAAACAAACACTTATAAAACACAACAAAGCATAGACCAAAACAGTGAGTAGAATTCTCCTTAATCATGCAAAACAAACAGATAAAGTGATAACACCGTCTTGGACCATCCAGTAACAATAACACCATGTGACAACTAGGGAATTTAAACCTATCTTTAATTGTATAAATTTTAATATTAATGTTATAGATTATCTGAAATGTTTTCCCTGAATATTTAAATGTGCATGTACTTGTCATAAGTTATAATGTAAAAGAAACATTTGACTTATGCGAATACACAATCACATAGAAATAATAGACAGTTAAATAATACGAAGAATTCCCAAGGTGAAGAATTTACAAAAAAATTCCTCCTGAAATTATAGTTAAAACACAACTATAGTAACGCATATCGATACGTTTTGTCCTACAATTATATAGATGTACGTCTTTGAGGCTAATTGTATTAACAGTACAGGTTTAAAATTGTATGATACAATAACAGTTTTACACGTAGTTAAGGTAGTTTTGCAGATACCGCTGATACATCAGATGTACCTACAGAAATCCTCAACTCCAAAAAGTAGTTTTTCGGGCGTACGGGGGTCTCACTAGATACCAACGCTGATCGTCATTTTTTTCGAAAATGAATTTGACTACTGTTGTAATTAAAGTTACAAGTTTACAATGATCGTATTAAGATAAACGACTGCATCTTGCCATAACATGTTGTTCATATTTCTTCCCAAATTGGATAAAATCAAATTTAATTTAGTTGAAATATCGGACAATGCCTAGATGTCTAGGTAGTTGTTTAGTTTAGTATATGATACAAGTACGTTTTTGTTGTTTATTCACAAGTTCGCCTGGATAGTCTTGCACCTATTAACACTGATAACTGGTTGACAAACGTAAAGTTTCCATCGTATTTTAGATAACAGGAGACTGAATCAAGAAATATTATCTGGCGAGTTTGGTATGTTTTGCACATCAAACTGAGCGTGAACTCGTCCGAACAATTCCAATTAATTACCAGCTTCAGGAAGAACAAGAAAACAAACATAGCTTCAGCATGTCATCTTGAAAATACACCAAGAGATAAAAACGGGTGTGTCATCGCATGTTCTAAATTGTTAGAAAGATATCAAGCAAAAACAAATTGGCATTAAATTTCAATTACGGTGAAAGCATGCACGACCGTGCTGAAAAGTTACTCAGCAATAGTTTAATGTATACGTTACAACGATTGTAAATTTTGTTTTAACGTCTTGCAAAGTTTGAAAGTTTATATTTGGATTTTTATACTGAGTGCCATATTTCCGTTGCTGTATAACAGTTGGTAGTTGTTGGTTTTGTTGTGATGAAGTAACCTCAGGTATTAAGGGAACCTGTACCGCACTAGACTAGATTAGCCGTTTGGAAGGAGGTAACAACCATGGTGCATCTTCCTGACCCTTACTACCCATACCCATGTGTCAATTAAGCATTTATATGTTCTTTGTGAATTAAGCATTTTGTAAGAAAATTTATTTTTGCTTGAAATGTTCAAATTTGCTAGTGAATGTTCGGTATATTTTCAGATAATTTGTCGGTGTTTCAATACGATTAAAAGTCCATTGGTTATACTAATTGTGAACTGTCCTGTAGTTATACTATAGAATTCAGAATGTATTATAAACACTAATAGTTATTACTAAGAATTTAATTTGTTGATTGTTTGAATATCTAGACTGTTAGTCTGACCACTATTTCCTTGGATCGTGGAAGTTCAACCAGTACTCGAGAACACTCGTTTCTGCAAGTAATTGTCAACTTTCCCATTTGAATCATAGGTGAGATACCAATGACATAGCGACACAATGTCGCATATTAAACATCACGAAGACTTGCCGGGCGGGGAATCGAACTCACGATCCCTGGACTGATGGTCAGACGCGCTACCGAGTGAGCTATGTATATCTTCCCGTTATTGTAAAAGAACTCATGTATTTCAACAAAAAATAGTTTCTTAAAAGTATTTTTATTTTATATACTTACGTAGATGCTAGTTAAGTAATGTATTCCGAATATTTAATGGAGTCAACCTATCTAGAAAACTACATTATCACTTATATTTAGACGAAGTATATCTTTACATGGCCAATTAACCACTTCTACATACACCAATATCACAATCGTATAACAATCTATCAAACGAAATATTTGATTTTTGGTGTGAACTTTTCAATAGTGTTTGTAGCAAATTAAGGAAAATCCTGATAGACAGTTGATGACAACATTTATCACACAATTTATGGTGCAGGAGTGTAATAAACCCATGACAAATTGTTTATACTTCTGATTCATCACTCGCTGTTTTCCGTATACATCGGCTCTCGTACGTAAATTGCCGAAGTACTTTCGGACTTGCCCGAATATATGAATTACATCGATATGTTAATATAAATGACGTTATTCTGAGATGTTACGTCATACTCACGGAAACAAATATGCCCGATTGTTTTTTCTTCCTTATAGAGAAGAACTGTTAAATAAATAGTAAATGTAAACTTTTCCGAGTTATGTGATAAAAAACGAATCTTCTATTTACGAATATATACGTGCATATATGATTTGCTAAATGCGGATAGCCAGTTTAAGAAAAACATACATACCGTGATACATACATGCATGTATAATATGTGCTAAGTGCTGATTTAAGATACTATTCGTCAATGTAACAATACTTATTTTGAATAACGTGTGGAATCAGCAATTACTGAAATAATTGTTAATTCTTGGTCATCAGTTCTTGTCGATGTGACAGAGTAAATTCTTAGCAATTATCACTTTTCTTTAAAAAAAAAAAAAAAGAAATACTCATATTTTAAAAATTATTTTTACAAAAAAATGTGAATAATCATTATATATAGTTCAAATTAATCATCCGTGGCGAAAATTAATTAAAGAAATTAATTGAAAGTGCCACTGACATCCAGCGAATAATTAACACAGCCTTCTAACCGATTGTCTATTATTTCTGTCAGGAAGCCTAACAAACCAACAGCTATTTTCTAACTTCGTTCACACCAGAAATACAATTGCTTTAATATAATCTATTAATACCGCTTTCTATTTGCAGTCGTCTAACATTAACAGTAGAATATACTAGAAAATATATCAAGAATTTTAGAAAAAAAATCTTTTTTTTTCCAAGTAGGTAAGCTGATATTTAAACCGTGTTTATCTTATATGCATAGGGCAGAATAATTTTATTAACCTAATTGTCATTTTCATTATTCTAATATTCTTTAATTATTTAAAAGTTCTTCATTTTCATTTTTTTTAAAAAAGAAAATGTCATTGAATAACAACGATATTCCCAGTATGCTTTCCAGTTATGCATTTATCTTTCATTTCGAGCTTCTGTTTCGTGTCACCAATCCAGTTTAAGTATATAACTCTTTGGCTTTATAACATGTGTGTAAGCTTATGTAACGTATACTATAATTTGGTAACCAATGTAAAAACACCTTCAACCATGTTTATAGATATGTACATCAGTCTGCATACAATTTTAGACTGGGACCCGGATGAGATATTTCCTCTGATGCCGTCTGATGAAGCGGAGCGCAGAAAAGGAATGAAACGCTTGCATACCATTATAAGTCATAATTACGACGAAATAGATCACAAGGTCGCCGCTATAACCAACCTTGAACAATATGTGTTTCCATTTGAGAACCTTGTATTTGAAGGCGGTGGTAACAAGGGGTTGTCATACTGCGGCGCAGTAAGAGTAAGTGTTTACTTTTGTTTTCGTTTACATTGAATTGTTTTTGTTTTTTTAAATGGCTATCTAGGTCATACATGACGGTCCAATTGATGAGTGCACATGTGTACGTGCATGCATGAACACGTAATCATTAACGCCCTTCCGCCAGTAAGTTAATTGTTTCGCAGATTAAACATATCTGCGGCGCAGATAAATCATTTGAACGCATTGCCACGGAGACAACTGTGGTTCGTTTTGAGCCATCACATTAAAGGGGCACTCGAAAAATTGATGCATTTAGGTTATTATGATAGAAATGACCATGCACAATAACTGATAACAGAGGATACCACCTTCGAACGATAATTAGCAAAGCTGTCACACAGGAGCTTGAACCTGGGTTACGGGTGCACTTAATCTCGCTCTTTCTCGTGGCATCACATCACTTAACAAGACGATGTAAATGAAAGCAGATCCGAATGACTAGCCTCTTACGCAAGGATACGGACATGTTTCCAGCGCCTTGGTCTGTTTAAGGCTTTCCTTGAAAAATATTGTCCTTAATAATTCCCAAGTCCTTTTGGTAAAGTCAGTCATCAAATCAAAATGGAAGCATAAAAGCCAACTGTAAAAAAGATTCAACCAAAAAAACATGCAGTAAACTGTACAATGAAAGAGGATAGCAAACCCGACCGTATAATAAAATTCCTGATATGTTAAGCAAATAACAATAGCACGCGATTTAACAGGCGTTGTGATTCACACCCAATAAAGACATGATAAACACCAAATATGTCGCCGAAGAGATTTCCAAAATGATTTGACGTTGTATTTTCCAATCTTTAATGTTAACACACACCTATCACGAATCACGTATTCATTTCAAGTTTAATTTAAAAACCGAAAAAAAAACATCAATTGATACTATATATCAGTTGACTTATATATGAAATATTGTCTGTTTATTATTGTAGGTGTTAGAAGAACTTGGTGTATATCGAAATGTAAAAAGATTCGCCGGTTCTAGTGCCGGGGCCATGACTGCGTCACTGCTTGCTGTCGGGTACGACTCGCATGAGATTGAAGAATTCCTTAGCCAAGATTTATCAAAAATATTTTTAGGTATGTACAATTGATAATCTACAGAACTACTAAGCGTTTAGCGCTTTGCCCAGAGGTAGAACACCGAACACAAGACCGGTGGTGGGGGTCGCTGGTTCGACCTCCGCCACGTTCATGTGTGCTGTCCTTGAGAAGACACTTTTTCCCCGAGTAAGCTTAGTACTGGTGCTACCATATGAAGACTTCGAGCGTGACTTGTATAAGTTGTAAAAACTTGTTTCACAATCGAAGTCAATTAAATAAGTTCAAACTAAAATTTAATACACGACCATGCTACGGTTTTGAAAAGAAATGATTTTGATATTATTTTAGTATTATTTATACTGTTACTGTTGCTCGATATGAACATCTGTATTAACGATAGTTCAATGATAAGCATTTGATGTATACTGGTATGTTAGAACAAATATGAAACTAATGCAAGAATATAGAATAGGTATTGATGTATCTCTACTGTCCATGTTGTAGCGGTGACATACTTATTTATTGTAGTCTGTCCCAGAACCTGATATCTCTAGATTTCAGGTCTATTAACCCCCAATGAAAACGTAGGGAATTATATGCCTGTCCCATAATTCTTAGGAATTGAACGATAGCTTAACTGTGACGTCATTAAACCTTTTCCTGAAGCAACTGACCAATCAGCATGCTCAAATGTGGCTTTCCCAACATTGCTATTTAACGGACTCAATCGGAAGAGCTGATTCCGTGCTACAGACTTACGAAATATCCCGCAAGATGTAATATACTGCCCGCACTCGTGTGTATCACTCATATGGCTAAGTTT
Source organism: Panopea generosa (assembly GCA_029582155.1). Lineage (NCBI taxonomy): Eukaryota > Metazoa > Mollusca > Bivalvia > Adapedonta > Hiatellidae > Panopea > Panopea generosa. The sequence continues at coordinate 32,046,465 of CM055909.1, read as the reverse complement.
TTGTTTTTGTATGTGTTATTTAGATCACAAGTGTGGATACTTTAGTCTGCTTCCCAATCTAATCCGAGGTTACGGTTGGAATCCTGGTAAAAGGATATTTCACTGGTTCGGAGAGGCGCTTGCAGAGAAGACAGGAAATGCTGACATTACATTTAATGAGGTTTGCATTTCTTCTTGTATTTAGTCAGGACATCACAGAACAGAACAAAACTTAGGCCGAGTGGTCTTAGCCGCCGTCTCAAGATCACTTACCTAGCATCGCGGAGGTCGTAAGTCTGAGTCCCACTCGGTCTATAAACCATATATAAAAATGTTTGCCAGTTACTTGCGGAAGGACGCTGATTCTACTCAGTTTCATTCCGAGGTCTTCCTCCGCCAATAAAACTTGATATGCTATATAAAACCTGAAATGTGTTGTAAATGGTGTCAAAACAACAGCAAAAAAAACGAAGATTATTTTTAAAACATTAAGATAATGGAGTAGGCACAGGTCTTAGTAAATAATACATTTTATATCTACTGGCTAATAATCCCACTAGTGCTCGTCGTGATGTCGAAATCTCACAAAAGTAGACAATGCCATTGAACTTGAATTGCTATAGAAACTATTTTGTAATTCATGTATTTATTTCTAATCTACATGTAACCTAAAACTTGTCAAGTAAATAAAACGAAGAATTATGCACTGGAAGTAACCCATTTTGCACTTTTACAAAGTGTCAGACAAATAAACAAAATATTTTTGCACATTTTGAAAGCAGTTTCACGAACAAACAAAGCACACTATCTTCGGGCTCGTATTACTGAGTCGGTCCTATGCAAATAATATGAAAGTCGTTATAATACTGTGCATTTTTCCCCCGTGTACATCTTAGTCTATAAATAGGTCAGGATTTTTTTTTAATAATTTCAAAATTCTAGTCGCAGTCGATGTAGATTTACTATTCTCGTTACAATATATGACGTTAAATATTGCATAAACGTTTTATGCATATATGTGTGTACTGAACGGAACAGCTAACCCGCCACCTGACAGTGTATGTACCCGACACTAATTAGGGGGGCGAACGTATTTTGAGGGTATGCGGTCTTAGGCAGTAAAAATGAACGGACGCGTCAAAAATGGCGGATTTGTGTTTGTAAAAGTAACGTCATGGCACAGAAAAACACGGTTATTTATTTTATACTCTTTATTTTTCTTAACGCATATTCCCAAGATGTAACTAAGTATATTGTCTTCTATCAGTAGCTCACTCCTACCTTGCACCATAAAAGACACAATTCGGGAAAACCGATAGTATTTACATGCGCCGAAATACATGTTCACTAAATGACACCTTCTTTTGAACTTTTTCTATGATATCACGCTGTGTTTTCATGAATTTTACTGTCAGTACTGTTTTCACAACCAATTATTTCTAAATAACACTTGATTCGCCCGTTTAAGACCTCCATGTTTTGAAATTCATATGTGTACGACAATATATGAGGCATTTCGTCAACTGTATGCCATAAATGAATGGATGCGTTTGATGCCCAGTAGGGAAAATACAAATATTTTCTTCATTATCTTCGATGTTTGCTTTCTAAAACTAAGGGAAATGCCAAGGTAGATCCATTATTTGAATCAACCATTCAGAAACATTATCAGAGTACAGTTAATTGTTTTCAAAGAATACATGTTCAAGACGTTACTCATTTAGAAAAGAAAGCGTCGCAGATGACCAAGACTGAAAATTAAAACAGTATATTTCGTTTTGATGACGTCATATTGACATTCACCACCTTGTTTGTGTATACATGTAGTACGAAAAGTGGTTGTATTTTACTTTTATTGAAGTCATATTCCACTCTCTTTAATACCAAATCGGGCGTATACCTGCCTATACGCACGTACGCAGCTGGGTCCACATGATTTTGATTTTTTAGCTGATATCAGAAAATTCTTACGTTATATGTTTTATACTGTCCACCAGATTGCATAAGCGTTTAACTATTCAGCAAAACGTCTACTTGCATTTAAAAATGAATATGAAAATGATGATCTTGATGGAGAAACGGACCGACTTCAAAACCTTTGTGAAACTAGATGAGCAAGTCGGACAGACTCCTTGTACACGTACGTTTAATTCGGCCTATTCTACAATTGTGAGTTCACTCGATGCGCAGATGTAACATCTTAAAGTTTGACAGTTTCACAGGATGTAATGCTTCTTAACAAGTAGTTGAAGGCAAAGGGCAATTGAACAGCAATGTGCTTACCACACAGATTTGTCAAGTATGTTACATCAACTGACGGCACAACTGACGGCACAGTGCCTTACTGACCTCAGCGGTGACCGTGAGAGCTTCCGAAGCGAAGTATACTATATCCTGGGTTAGGTAACCCTAACCCTATCCTTTCCTGTCTTGTTGATCTTATAACCATGCCAGTGCGAAAATGTTGTCCAGTGTTATGCGTAGAGTGGGGATTATCTAACGTCAACGATGAGAGCTGAATGCCGCTCTGGACTACTCATGCTACATAGTTACAGAAGTGAGCAGATTGACATTGAAAATGTAATTTATAAAATGCCGGTAAGAATGAATGAATGAATGAATGAATGAATGAATGAATGAATAGTGTTTTACGGTGTACCAACACATTATAGGTTAGTCGACGCCAACAGGAAGGAAGATTCCATGTTCACTCTACATGTACAAAAACCAACAAATTAACTAAAAGATTAAATAAAATACATCAACAAATGAATATACAGAATGAACCTAGAACCTTGATACCTGCAGAACTGCAGAGTTTCAGCAAATTCTATCTTATTACTCAAATTGTCGCTTCCTACGACATGCATGAGCCACAGTGATCCTATTCTTGCCATCACTCACAAAGCTCCCTGGAACGACACAGGAGTTAATAATTTAACCACAATTGGGAACATTACAAAAAAATGATAAAATGAACATGACACCCATTCGGAGGATTCCTCAGTACCCCTCTGCAGAGATCGGCAGTGATTCTATTCTTAGCCAGAACCACATGAGCTTGCCGGTAAGAAAGCCCGGAAGTGTGACTTTATCTAAAATCAGGGGCGCTCAGTTGAGTACAAATTGTGACTTTGTGAAGACTGTCTTACTGTTCTAACGCCGATGATGGTAACATAACTGTTATGTTTTGCATTGAACGGTAATGCTAGTAATTAAATAATACGTCATCAAACTTAACATTTTTTTTAACTTATTTTGTAATTATAATTATTTTGTTTTAAAACGAAATTACCCAACACCCTTACAACTAGACTATGGCACTCAATGTGATGGATCAATCATGCAACATCGTTTAAGTGAAAAGGTGAATTTATTGGAGTTTTCATTATTTTTTTGGCAATGTATACTCCAGTAGAGAATGTATCTTGAAGAAAATGTGCCAAATATTGTTCATGCCAATGTCTTTTTTTATAGATGATAACGGAGAATCATTTTTTATTTTTGATGTTCTTAGTGGCATTGCACTAGGTGAGGGTGAAATAGATTTCCGCTTCTGCGATTGTGATGGCTTATTTTTTTCTGTAAGGCATTTTACTGGGAAAGGAAAAATCATAATAAAGGACACACTATGCTGATTTTTTATTCAATGAAGCACTTTAACTGTTATAGTTTCACAAATACACAGTCTTGTTTTTTTAACGTACACGTGTAACTGACAATATGTATATTTGTATTTTCCCTACTGGGAACGCATCCATTCATTTATGGAATACAGTTGACGAAAACCCTCATACATTGTCGTTCACATATAAATTTCAAAACGAGGAGGTCTTAAACGGGCGAATCAAGTGTAATTTGGAAATAATTGGTGGTGAAAACAGTACTGACAGTACTGACAGTAAAATTCATGAAAACACAGCGTGATATCATAGAAAAAAAAACAAAAGAAGGTGCCATTTAGCGAACATGTATTTAGGCACATGTAAACACTCTCGGTTTTCTCGAATTGCGTCTTTTGTGGTGATAGCTGCATGGTAGGAATGAACTACTGATGGAAGATAATATACTTAATTACATCTTGGAAGTATGCATTAAGAAAAGTATTGAGTATAAAACAAATGACCGTGTTTTTCTGTGCTTTAACGTAACTTTTTCAAACAAAAATCCGCCAATTTTGACGCGTCCGCTCATTTTTACTGCCTAAGAACCCACCCCACCTCTGCTAATGTATTTTCTCAAAAAATATCAATGGAATTTTATTGAAATTTGGTCATACATAAGAAAGAACATTAAGGCTTTGTAAAACCATCACATATTGTCTGTCAATATCGTTATCAGATTTAAATAACGCTATTCAATATATTGAAGATATTGGAAATACAAAAGTGGCCGGTTAGCTGTTATGTTCAGTACAGTTATATAGTGTAATAATACAGCAAAAACATTGTCTGTTTTCTGAACATAAAAACTGCTGACGTGATTCAGATTTTGGTTACTAAGTATCAAATAACCATGGTGGATATATTACATTTTAAGATTGTCTTAGGAATTAATTGGAAAATATCGATCTAGTTTCCAACAAAACCACATCATAAAATCACACATAGGAACGCATTACGTTAAAAGGTGGTTGAACTTACTACAGAACAATAAGTACTTGAAGAGTAAATTTGAGTTTCTGAAAATGTCGGTTTTTTAGCAAAAAAAAGCGATAATTTGCACTGTTTTGTTTTGGAAGTTCATATTTTACAAAGCCCCGACTCACGTCCCGACTGGTGGTGACTTGTCGATGAAAATCCGTGAAATTATCACTAACTTAAAAACGTTATCGCTATTTTAAAAAAAAAGTTCAATGGCTAATATGGATATTATACGTTATGTTACACATAGCTCGGTTAGTTTGACCATTTGATTTGTACTAATTACAAGTAAATGTGCGAAGTATTTTGCTTTTATGTGTGCTGGTATCTTGCTGAACTGAGTTGGTAACGCATCTGGATGTCAATCCTGGGTCTTTAATTCGAATCCCCATTCGGCTACAGTATCTGTAATGACTGGTCATGAACTTTGAACTACGGTTTTGAATCTCTCTACTGAATGTAGCAGTGACTTACAGAGAAACTTGTAAACCGCCTGGTGGACCACAGGAACAATATTTGTCTGGTACTTGTAAACCGCCTGGTGGACCACAAGAACGATATTTGTTAAGTACTGGTTAACCGCCTGGTGGACCACAGGAACGATATTTGTCTAGTACTGGTTAACCGCCTGGTGGACCACAGGAACAATATTTGTCTAGTACTGGTTAACCGCCTGGTGGACCACAGGAACGATATTTGTCTAGTACTGGTTAACCGCCTGGTGGACCACAGGAACGATATTTGTCTAGTACTGGTTAACTGCCTGGTGGACCACAGGAACGATATTTGTCAAGTACTGGTTTACCGCCTGGTGGACCACAGGAACGACATTTGTCTTGTACTGGTTAACCGCCTGGTGGACCACAGGAACGATATTTGTCTAGTACTGGTTAACCGCCTGGTGAACCACAGGAACGTTATTTGCCTAGTACTGGTTAACCGCCTGGTTGACCACAAGGACGATATTTGTCTAGTACTGGTTAACCGCCTGGTAGACAACAGGAACGACATTTTTTTAGTACTGGTAAATCGCCTGGAAGACAACAAGAACGACATTTGTCTAGTACTTGTAAACCGCCTGGTGGACCACAGGAACGACATTTGTCTAGTACTGGTTAACCGCCTTGTGGACAACAGGAACAACATTTGTCTAGTACTGGTTAACTGCATGGCGGGTCACAGGAGCGTTATTTGTCTTGTACCGGTTAACCGCCTGGTGGACCACAGGATCGACATTTGTCTAGTACTGGTTAACAGTCTTGTGGACCACAGGAACGATATTTGTCTAGTACTGGTTAACCGCCTGGTGGACCACAGGAACGATATTTGTCTAGTACTGGTTAACTGCCTGGTGGACCACAGGAACGATATTTGTCTAGTACTGGTTAACCACCTGGTGGACCACAGGAACGACATTTGTTTAGACCTGGTTAACCGCCTGGTGGACCACAGGAACGATATTTGTCTTGTACTGGTTAACCGCCTGGTGGACCACAGGAACGATATTTGTCTAGTACTGGTTAACCGCCTGGTGAACCACAAGAACGATATTTGTCTAGTACTGGTTAACCGCCTGGTAGACAACAGGAACGACATTTTTTTAGTACTTGTAAATCGCCTGGGAAACAACAAGAACGACTATTTTCTAGTACTTGTAAACCGCCTGGGAAATAATAAGAATGACATTTGTCTAGTACTTGTGAACCGCCTGGTGGACCACAGGAACGACATTAGTCTAGTACTGGTTAACCGCCTTGTGGACAACAGGAACAACATTTGTCAAGTACTTGTTAACTGCATGGCGGGCCACAGGAGCGTTATTTGTCTTGTACCGGTTAACCGCCTGGTGGACCACAGGATCGACATTTGTCTAGTACTGGTTAACCGCCTTGTGGACCACAGGAACGATATTTGTCTAGTACTGGTAAACCGCCTGGTGGACCACAGGGACGATATTTGTCTAGTACTTATAAACCGCCTGGTAGACCACAGAAACGATATTTGTCTAGTACTGGTTAACCGCCTGGTGGACCACAGGAACGATATTTGTCTTTACCGGTTAACTGCCTGGTGGACCACAAGAACTATATTTGTCTAGTACTGTTAACCACCTGGTGGACCACAAGAAAGATATTTGACTAGTACTTGTTAACCGCCTGGTGGACCACAGGAACGATATTTGTCTAGTACTTGTTAACCGCCTGGTGGACCACAGGAACTATATTTGTCTTGTACCGGTTAACTGCCTTGTGGACCACAAGAACTATATTTGTTTAGTACTGTTAACCACCTGGCGGCCACAGGAAGGATATCAATTTGTATTCATATTTCAAAAAAAAGCATGACTTCACTTGTTTCATTAAACAGTGTTCAACTTAATATTTTTACAAAGCTGCAGAAAGTCGTATTTTGAAATTACGGTTGTACGTTAACATGTGTAAAAAATAATTCGATACGTGAACATGAGTGTAAAATTCGTTTCTAAAATTACCGGGTATCCGACCCATTTAAAGATAAAATCAGATACAGTAAAACCATAAAATGTATAAGTTATAGTGTTTTACTCTTATTTATTAAGATATTCATCTAAACCAACATCCAGATATACATTAACATTGTCGTTAAAACCTACATTTTACGGCAAGTTACCCACACGTTCTCGATGAACATGAGTGGATGGATAGTATTTGTAACATGCATAGAATGTAAAACATCATACATGTATCATTAAAGCAAACAACTAAAAAATATAAAATATATAAGATGCTTAACGTCTCTTAAGGTCTCACTACACAGTTGAATTTTGTTCTTTGTTCTACATAAAATATGGTCTAGGATTTCCATGGTAAAACAAGAATTCCACAAAGAATTGTTTTTAAGTTGTTGTTTTTTTTCATAGCAGGAATGTAAACCCGCATAAAAATGCACAGTAACTGGTAGATTGACCAGGTTGGTTTGTTTTAAAAGAGGGTACAGTGACACCCTGAGATTTTTTGAAAAAAAAGAAATCCACAAATGCTCATAAATACATGTATACGTTGAAATCCTATAAAAGTCACCTTTTAACACCAATGAAGTCTTATTGTAGTATATGCTATACCAACGTTTGCCATTCTCGTCTGCAGCAAGAAATCACAACGACTATGAACCATTTTGAATATATTTCAAATCCATATAACATAGGCCTTGTTTTTAAGCGTAAGAATCATGTTACTATGGGGGGAAAGAGGTGTAACTGTGTAATGAGACGTTGACACCCGTTTCCGTCCCTGTCCACTCTTCTTAGGTTTATTATTGAACGTTTGACTAAGAACATTAGTAGAGGACGGTGCATACAGAGATAAAGAACCGTAACTTTATCTTGAATAATGACAGAGTTATTTCCCCTTTGGTACTTTTTTTTTTTCAATTGGTTATTTTTGCTTGTCCAGAGTATATCGCAAATAGTATGAAAGGCTATACAACGTGTTTTTTTTTATTATTATAAGACAGTATAAAAGAGAGGTGGGGGGGGGGGGGGGCAACCTGAGGATGAGTGTATGAGGATGTACTTCCAGGCTCCAAAGTATATGCTAAAATGAATATTGGAGGTGCCCGAACCCCCTTGCCTCACCCCCACCCCCATCCCCCAACACCCCCGGCTCCTACGTCTATGATCAATATACATATTAAAACTTTGTTTATTTTACATCCATTCTAACAATTTGTTTAAATCACGCTCTCTCAGTCTCAAAGAACCCATATTAATTGAATCCAGATAAAATGTAGAACATCGGATCCAGAATCGGAAGCTTGTGGTTCGATCATCAGGTGTGGTGTCCCGAAGCAAAACAATTCAATCCGCATGTACTTAATAATAAATCTTCCCCCAGGTAGGCTTCGAGCGTAATTTGTCTAAGTTGTAATAACTCCTTTCATAATAATCAATAAACACATCATAGCAATGGTGGGATATCGAACCTCTGACCCGCCTTTCCTGGTGTCGATGCTCTATCACTCAACCACGTGTTCCACATTTTCGTCTTTTTATAGATGTTGGCCAATCAAGATTCATTGACATTTGCTATTCAACGTTTGTTCTTTCACATTTGTCTCTTTATCAAACGTGTGTTTTATAAATTCAGATAAAAGAACTGCAACGTTTAAACATTGTCAAAGGAAAGTTTGCATCTTCGTAATAAACATGCATTCGCAAAACATGAGTGTTGTAACAATGGTTTCAAACATTTAGATGCGTGATATGTGTCATTTAAGACTTTTCTCTTTTTAAAAGTTTTCTTTGATATGTAACTAAGCAATGCTCGTGATTAAATATTAAATTACGTTAAAGAATGCATTTACCTTAATTACGTCAGATAGTGTCGCATTCGTTCTAAATCAGCGTTAGACATTCTGTAAATTAGGGTTAGCAATTTTGCAATATCCATTAGATATTGATGTAATTGGAAACGCCATTTCAAACAGTCGATATGGGATATCATATAATTTTCTATCGTTATGGCATTATAATATATACTTCGCGTGTACTTATTTGCAGTGCAGGTATTGCAAAAAAAATGGCTTTAGTGTTTTGAACAATTTGTTGAAAACTTGAGAGAGGGATAGAGAGAGAGATAGAGAGAGAGAGAGGAGAGAGAGAATGGGGGGGGGGGGGGTGACAAACCCTCCCTTGTTAGAACAATCGTACGCCATGGAACCCACATTGTGAGGTCATGACATGTGTTATGTGGTTACTCCATTGTCCTCACTTCAATGGAAGATTGATGATTTGTTCAAATAATTTCCCTTTAAATATAAGTTCATTACTAACAACTGGTGTTAACTTTGTATATAAAAATTATGGTGTACTGGCAGAGTGTTAAATTGTCACGGGTGAGTTATGATGTCTATATGTTATATCTCTAGAAGTTACACGTCCTGACACTACAATAACAAGACAGTGTACCTGCAATTATATTCAACCAGTTTTAATCACAACTACCTTATCGGTTATGTTGCAAGTTCTTTAACCACTGATGCTGCCGTTCGATTTAAAAAATCCGAGTGACACACAAACTATTTCTTTCTGTGTAATCTTAAGGGAAACTGGAATTACATTTCCCTTTTGGTCCAATGTTGTTATTATTTCTGATGCCTTGGGACCATATAGTTCACCCGGTGTTGTCCGAGAATATAATACTGCTGTAGTCGGTCCAAACACGTTCAAGGTAACTTCACGAAACTTTGTACACATGTCAACCTACTTGTCTAGTAGTGACTTTTGTTATGAAGGGGTTTTCATTTTCATATTTTCTGTTATAGCCAATATTACGAAATTCTCGTAGCTTCAAAACCGTTTAATATCATTACATGGAACTTTGTACACATGTCAGCCTAGTGGTTATGTAGTGACTTTTAGCAGCATTTTGTATTCCCATGGAAACATTAACCAAAATATTACAATTTCTCCGTTTCAAGAACATAATTCCGAAACCGTTCAAGATAATTTACCAGAACTTTGTACACTTCACAATCTAGTGGTTTAATATGCTTTTTTCTATGAGGGAGTTTTCATTTTCAGCGTTTGTTCATGAAAACAGTAAGCCCAAAATTACGAAATTCTCCCTTTCCAGTGTACAACTCCAAAACTTAGTAGTCTAGTGGTGCCTTTTTCTATTTAATAGTTTTTATTTTAAGTTTCAGAACGTCTAAGAGTAAGTAAAATAGCCAACAGTGGGGCCCATTGCGAATGATATTAACAACTACGTCCTCTTGTTGTATCAGTAACGAGATGCGTGTGCCACTATTCATTTTTAAAAAAAAATCGAACCTGACAGCTTAAAACTTATTCCCGTTAAAAGCAACTATTTAAGTATGATACTGCTGTCTTGAGTTTAACGTGGCATTCTTGTTAGGATTTGTCCTGAATAAAAGGAGAAAACAAATCTCCTGTTTTTCAGGATATGTTCTTATAAATCGGTGAAAACATTTGGTTTATAGTGTCATTATTGTAAGACGTTTTCTAGGCAAAAAAGAGAGAAAAAGATTCTGTTTTTGAGGACATGTATACAATGAATCGGGGACAATATTTGGCTTACTGTGTCAGTCTTGTCATTATTATTCCTTAAATAACAAGGAACAGGGAGGTTACAAGTTAGAGGGTCTAACCGTCAGAGTTATTTTACTTATCGCAACAATGTTCTGGAATGAATTGCGCACATCTTTGGGATGGAAAACCATTAAATCATATGGAGGACCCTATATAACCCTATGTAAAACCATGACCCCTGTGGCGGTCCCAAATTTGACTACAGGGACCCGACTTCAACAATCCTTTTAGGGGATCTCCATGCAATGTTACATGTAAAATATCTAAGGTCTACATCTTGAACTTTCGGAGAACAAGTTTGAAAGTTTAAATGTCACTAAACACTGAAAAATATATTTAAATTCATTCTGAGGTTTTCCTCCACCAATAAAACTGAAAATGTTGATAAACACATGAATGTAGCTTAATTTATAGTTCAAAACAAACCAAAAAAATTGGATATGTCACAATGTATTACCTGATTTAGCAAGTATATTGTTCCCGTTCTTCCAATCCTGTATGTTTGCCACATTAGTGCACACGTAACAGTCAAGGACACCTGTTTGAAAATAAACAGTCCGTTTATTTTTTTAATCATGTTTACGCTAGACCTGCATAATGCAATCACTATTTTGCAAAGCATAATATTTAATAATGTTATATGAGCTGTTATATGAAATATAATTCCTCAAACTGTCAACCGCTTAAACTAATGTTAATGACATTTAATCAATACAGGGCTTTCGCTGCCATGCGGTCTGAGACAATGCCTCAAAGGTCGTACTTGTACTACTTAACGCTGAGGTCGTTGGTCCGAGTCCAATTCGATCCATAATTTTTATATATGTGTGAGAATGTTTGCTTGTTACTTGCCGAAGGTCGCTGGATACTCGAATTCATTCTGCACGATTCCTCCACTTTAAATATGTATGCCATATAAAATATGTCATGGTGCGTTAACCGCCATTAAAAATGTCTCAAATACGTACACATGTAACTAAGTTACGTTTGAATGATTGTAAATGCAAGGTCATTTCTTCCCAGCTCTTACAATTTACAGCACGCCAAGAGGAATGACGGATACTTTAGAATTGTCTAGTGGTAGATATCAGACCCAGGAAGGTTATGAGTTCGATCCCCGCTACCGTCACGTGTACATTATCATACATATGCTTTGTACCGTTTTACACAGGGAGTATTTGGAGCGTGATTTGCCTGTTATAAAAAAGTGCTTCAGTCGATGTAAAATTAATACATTTGAAGTAAACGATACTTACTGAAGTTTAAGAAAGTTGAACGTATCCATAATTTGATATTTGTATAAAAAGGCGCGCATGTCTTAATATCTTGGTGGTCGAAATTTAAATTCAAATTCAAACGATGTGTATCAAATGGCGCAAATATCTATAAATAGTATGTCGTTTTAAATCTTCATATCTGCAACTACGGCAAAATTACATAAAAGAACAAACGAAATAACTGGAATAAATACGTCTAATACACAAACCTTTGAGAGGACAGTACCGACAGAAAAGTGGCACTTTCATGTATTATTGGTAATTTTTTATCAATCACACAAACATACGAAGGATTTTGCCGACAGAAAAGTAGCACTTTCATGTATCATTGATGATTTTTAACAATTGCACAAACACTTCATCAAAATACGAAGGATTTTCCTAACAAAGCCAACGAAAATATAAACCGTCACCTAGAAAACTAATATAATACAAAAACAACATTATCCAAGCCGCCATCAATAGGCACCAATCAAGTCGGAGATATACAAGTCCATACGTTCCATATCGACCCAAACCTTAGTATTACATCCAAGTTCCATAATAAATCAATGTTGCATATTTTCATTCTCAAACAAATATTTCATTCTGTATAAAACATAATTCAATTGCTACGAATATAAATATTGTTTGCGAAACCGTGTGGGGGTGTAGATGTGTGGGTATAAAGTAATGACTATGCGCATATTGGTTATTTAAATGGTTTAACTTAATTACATGACACTTGTATTACGTTAAAAAAATGTGTTATTTGAATAAACACAATTAACCGTTATTCATAATTTAGAAGAAAAACATCGTTTCGGACTCGTAACCAGCGGTTTGCATATAAAGCCGATTGATCACAACTCGCAGTTGTGACGAAAGTCGCATGTTTTATATATAACCTACAACCGTTTAATGAAAATGGAAATATTCAAATCAAATTTGAAATGTTTTATTTGTTTCTTTAAAAAAAGTCTGAAATTTTAGTAATCGGTAAATCGTAACATGTTATTTCAATTATTTAAACGATATATTACAACAACATCTTGGGTTTAATAAGTTTATTTTTACGTCAATTAAACATGATATTGAACATCAAATTCTAATAATGATTGTACAAAGTTTACAGTTCGGTCCGGCACACTCAGTCTAACTCAATTCAGGAGTGCTATGTTCGAATCCCCAAAGTCTCTGTGATGATTAGTCATGAACTTTTTTCTACGGCCATGTGCCTTCCACCTTTGAATATGTGAGGGCAGAGATAAGGTGCGTCTAGTACTGGGTAACTACCTAACTGATCAGTCGCTAAATTGAAAAGTGGTTAGTTCGAATCCCCAAAGTCTCTGATGATTGGTCATGAACTTTTTTCTACGGCCATGTGTCTTCCACCTTTGGAATTGTAAGGGCAGAGATAAGGTGCGACTAGTACTGGGTAACTACCTAACTGATCAGTCGCTAAATTGAGGAGTGATTAGTTCGAATCCCCAAAGTCTCTGTGATGAATGGTCATGCACTTTTTACGGCCTTGTGCCTTTCACCTTTGGATTTGTAAGGGCAGGGATAAGGTGCGACTAGTACTGGGTAACCGCCAAACTGATCAGTCGCGAAATTGAGGAGTGATTAGTTCGAATCCCCAAAGTCTCTGATGATTTGCCATGCACTTTTTACGGCCTTGTGCCTTTCACCTTTGAACTTGTAAGGGCAGAGATAAGGTGCGTCTAGTACTGGGTAACCACCTTACGGATCCCAGAATTGATGACTAAGTGGACTGACCGTTGTTAAATAACTAAACACTGCAATGTACATACAAACAATTACAAAGTTTATGTTTTAATTAGATAAATAAGATAAAAAATACGTACACCTCCATATGTGAATAGATAGAAAACACCGTATGCAAACCGCTGCCGACAAACAGTTCTTCTTAGTATGTGATAAATTTGTCTTTTTATATAATTCATAGACCAGAAAAAAATCGCACGTGAAACTATTAATATCTTATTGGAAAATGCCAATAAGTCTACTGATAGGTTGGGTTCAATCGGATGCATATAACCTTCAATATTTTAGTAGCAAATTCCAATAAAATACTGAAAATATTCATCCAATTATATAAAACACAAGTGTAACTGTTAATATCTTATTGGAAAGTTCCAAAAAGCCTATTGAATAGTTACTTTTATAATATATATAATGTGTTAACTATTACGTCACAGTTAGAAGTACAAATATACATAATTTATTTACTGTATAATATATGTGTTTTTTTTTTGTCTTTAACGTCGGTTTCAACCATTATTTAGTTTAAACACGACGGTGTCTGCATGTGAAAGCTCCACACTAAAGTAGCATATCATATACACCTAGTATAAAACCCCACCCAGTCATATTAAAATGACAGCGGGTTGACCAGTCCTTGAACGTCTCACACACCAATTAATTGTGTACTGTTCTACATATAGAGACATGCACTTCTGGAACACAGGAAACATTACCAATGGTTCTAAAAGTGCCTTATTCCCATAGATAGTCCTCTGTTGGTCCAAATATGGGGGTTGACCAGGTTGCTTTTCACAATTTCGATGGTTTGATGGCACCCCTTCATTTTTGACAATTCTGCCCATTTGTGCAGTGTATCACTACGCATCTTTAAACTGTTATAGCATCATTTAACAGTTCCCGGTGTCCCCCAAACTTTGCAGAAATCATGAAAATGTTCCAAAGTTCCCATATGCACAAAGAAATATGGCATTTAATGCATTTTTAACCAAAAAAAATTGCCCAACCGCTTTACACAGCTCTAATTACTTAGGCGTAATAATTTTGCTTCCGTCATGTAAGGGAGGTAATTCTTCAGTGAGACCTTGAACGCTGCACTTTGAGCGGTTGCTTTAACAGACAATCTGTATTTACTTAAGCAAATAATGTTTTTTTATGAAGTACTTAGGCCTAAATAAGAACACGTGTCCAAAGAATGTTTGTACATGACATGTTACTAGTATTAAACATTATATTCGTATTGTCCACTGTGACATGATAGTCAGCATGCAAATCAGGCACACATTGTAAACAATTGATAAAAGGCCATTCTTAAAAAAAAATGTCCGTTTGCTGTGTTCCGAACTAGAAATGCCCATGTGTGTATGTACGTAGCTTATTTTCTATTTGACAGACTTTGATATTTCAGTGTCAATAAGACGCCTTGAAAGACAATAAAAAAATTTGAGAATCAACAATTTGAATGGGTCGGTAGGAGTATGACAAACAAACATTTAATTTAAGAACGGCCTAGCAAAACAAGCAATTAGCAGCTTGGTATTTTTTGTAATTACTCCGTTTCCATGGCAATAACAATACAGAATAACCAATCTCTATAAGTTTCAGTGTATATATATATATGATGGAATGTTATTTTATTTGTATTAGAGTTAAGTTTGCTACATTAAGTGTTGATTCATATCTCACGTGTTCCGACGTATGAAAGGTCAAAAGAAGGTATTAAATTGTTTTGCGACAAAAACGTAATTGGAGTACTTATAAAAACTATCAAATGAAGGGCATTCGGAATTGTAGGGATTCTATCACGGATTTGTTCAATGGCTCGGCTAGCTCAGTGGGTAGTTTTCGGAGATTAGCTGGTTCGACCCAATATCGGTTAGTTGTACCTGTAGGAGCAGGTCAGCTCTTGGAAAAGAGAAGTACAGCGATTTCGGGTATTTTGGTGTCAGAGCACCCTTTAAATGTTCGAATATGTGCGAGTTTGAATCTATTTCGGTCCACTCTTTGTATCTCAACAATGATTAAGAGAAAAAGGAATATATATCGTTTCAGGCTATAATGGCATTGTACACAATGGCATGCACCGAACCTTCGAGTCTTATACTTAGATTTAGACGTCAAACTATGATTTTGATAACTTTTTATTCAAGTAGCGTTATAATTCAATAAGGTGTTTCTGTTTTTAAATAATTTTAAAAGTGGATTTATTCCAACATGGATTTGAATTTATGAATTAGATATTTGCGTCTGGTTTAAAGACTAAGACTCAAAGGCCGATGAAATAAACGAAAGTGTATCCATAGTAACGATACCAGTCTGATGATCTTCAAGCGTCGTCTTCAGTGCTATGCACGGGTAGAGTTAGCCTGGAATAAACATCCTCCGTCTGTCTGAATATACACACTGTAACATGTCCAAGTTACCCTTTATATTGTTAATTATATGGAGCGCCCAAATGGAGCACTGCAATTTCTGATGTCTCAGTTCACAATTCGCTATGCATGGGTAGAGTTAGCTGGAATAAACATCCTCTGCTTGTCTGAATATACACACTGTAACATGTCCAAGTTACAATTATATTGTCTTTTATATGGATCGTCCATAACGTAATTTGTTATTTCTCAGTACATAATTTGTCATGCACACAAATTGTCCGCACGCAATTTTCCCTTTTCGCAAACGAATAAATTACACAAGATCAACACATGTATTGTGGTATAAAACAGTATTTCCATGATGTACTAAAAACCATGCGTCCACACACTCATAATGTGCATTTTAAAGTTACTTTTATGATCACTGTGGCTTAAGCATGTCGTAGGACGCGACAATTTGAGTAATACGATATAATTTGCTGAAACTCTGTAATTCTGCAGGTATCAATGTTCTAGGTTCATTCTGCATATTCGTTTGTTGGCGTATTTTTACTCTGTATGTTAATTTGTTGTTTTTGTACATGTTGAGTGAATCTGGAAAAGTCTTTCCTGTTGGCGTCGAATATCATATAATGTGTTGGTACGCTGTAAAATCCCATCCATGCATTCATAAATGTAAATTTGTCCACAACGTCATTGCTGTTATACACGTTTATGCCTAAGCCTTTATTTGCATTTGATCGAACCAAATCACCAGCTTCTTAAAGTAGATGAGTACCTTAAAAATAAAAAATGAATATTTTCAAATTGATGATATTAACTTTCAATTCCAAGATCGGGTCTTATGTTGATCATTTGTAGCAAGTATCATTAAAATACATGTATGCATGACAAGTTACAGGCCAGAAACGAAATCTCACACAAACTCAAAGCGTTGTCAAACAAATTCAGATTGTGACCTTGACCTTTAAGGTACAGGTGTGGGTCTTACTTGATACACGTCGTCATGTTATGTTCATCATTTGTAGCAAGTATCAACACAATTTATCCATGCATGACATAGTAACAGGCCAGAAACGAAATCTCACACAAACTCAAAGTGTTGTCAAACAAACTCAAATTGTGTCCTTGACCTTTGATGTACTGGTGTGGGTCTTACTCGCGACACGTCGTCATATTATGTTGATCATTTGTAGCAAGTATCAACAAAATCAATCTTTACATGACAAAGTTACAGGCCGGACACGAAATACCGGACGGAAGGACGGGCGGACGGATGGACGGACGGACAGATAAAAGGACGGACGGACGCTGCGATTACTCTATTCCACCCCATAATTTTTTCGGGGGCATAAAAGATGTTTAAGTTGTGTCACGAACACCTAGTTTCTGTGAATAGAAGCTTAGCTGGGTAGAAATAAAACAAAGAGTGCAAAGTAATCAACAAGCCGACCCGAATCATTTAAAATGTGGTCGGACGGACAGACTGGTGGGCAGACAGACGGACGGACAGGTGGGCA
The DNA here is from genome assembly GCA_029582155.1 of Panopea generosa. Taxonomy (NCBI): domain Eukaryota; kingdom Metazoa; phylum Mollusca; class Bivalvia; order Adapedonta; family Hiatellidae; genus Panopea; species Panopea generosa. The sequence continues at coordinate 32,028,819 of CM055909.1, read as the reverse complement.
GACAGACGGACGGGTGGTCGTTCGGGCAGGCGGGTAGTGTGGAGGCATATAGGCAAGTCAGACAGACAGATGGAAAGCATTAAAATAAGTCTCTCTGAGAAGGATTTAATTAAATGATTGAATAGTTAGCGTCAGTTTTATGCCATCAAGGGCTAACAGACGATCAGCTAACCTAAACACTGTTTCCTGGGGTCCTCGATATTAACCAGTTCTCGAGCACATCCCATCTTCGCAAATGACTGATAACTTTCCACTTGAATCAGCGATGAGAGGGCGGGCGTGTATTCGAAGTCATACTAAGTATTAATTTAATTTTAAAACTGTACCTCTTTCTTGTAATTTTGACTCTCCCTACACGTGGGATTCATTTGTTCTGTTCTCTAATATGCAAGTGAAAGGAACCACGCTCGGGTTTTGAACATAATTAACAGTTCAAGGCAGATTTGCTGTATGTATTTTCCGTCCGATGACACGTGTTACACGATATTAACCACATGTACAAGAGAAATTCCCCGAACATGTGCAAAACTATAACTTTTCGCTTGGCTGAACAGCAATACACTTGTAGATTTAGAGGGGGAGATTGTATTCGATCCCACTGTAATATTTACGGAATGTTGAAAAACTGTACCCATTTTATTGAAAATGTGCGAAAGCATGTAATAATGAGAACTTGCTTGCCAAAGAATCCCCATCATCGCACACACACAATCGCAAAAATTCAAAAAAAATTAATTCGCTTTTGAAAATTTTAATTTTTTTTTACAAGATTTGTACTCCATTTATGTTATTGTTATCCACACATACCAGTAAACTGTAATTGGGGTGTTTGTGTTATATACGTATTTGTGTAAGTGATGTATATAATGTCTACGGGCTTCGAGGAAAATAGCATTGTTCAAATGAGTTATCTCGTGAAATTAAGACTTTATTTTTTTTGTCCGTTCGTTCGGTCCTTTGTATATTCATACAATTCATTCAATCATGCATTCATTGTGAATACCTATATAACCTCCTTCATTTATAAATATACTATCCGCCTATGGATACGTGGTGTATCTAAAAGGGACATGTATCAATTTTGAAATCGAATTTTGCTCATATAATGTACAACTAGTCACACTATCATTTTAAATACAGTCAAACCTGTGTAAGTGGTCACCTCTATTAAGCAGCCATCTGTCTTAAGCAACCTTTTCCCATGTATACGCTTTTAGAATAAATTAACCTGTATTAAGCAAAAAACTGTCTTAAAACGTCAATTTTGCTCCTTCTCTGACTGGCTGCTTAAGACAGGTTCGACTGTATGTGTAAGAATTAAATACAATTTGATAGTCAGTTGGGAGTTTTGAATTATACCGATAGCTCAGAGCTACATATTTTAACATTACGAAAAATTGGCACGTGCAACATGAGTAGTGACATGTAGCTCAATCAAAATGTACATGTACACCGTCTGGTGTTGCTTTGGTAAAGCGTGCACCGTCTTCTTGCGATTTCTTCGCAGGTAAACGCAGGTGAATGATTGACTGAATTGATTTAATATTAAGTGTCATTTTTATGCCATCGAGGACTTACAGACTACCAGTTAACCTAACCACTGCTTCCTGGAATCCTTAAAGGTTAACTAGTACTCGAGCGCATCCATTATCTGAAAGTAACTTATAACTTTTCCATTTGAATAAGCAGTGAGAGATAAATGATAATGAGACACAATGTCGTATATTAATCATCACGGAGACTGTTGCCGGGTGGTGATTCGAACTCATGGCCCCTGGATTGATAGTCAGACGAGTTACCGACTGAGCTAATCGGGTCCGGCTGCAGGTTTATGCAGATACGTGTATAAAAGTGGTACTGTGTGTCGGATGCAATATTCTTAACTGCTTTATAGTCGTATTAAATTATGTAAACTGTACCTTATTTTTCAAACAAACTAGTGCAGTTTATATCATATATGTAATGAATGATATGTATTTAGTTAGGTCTCACCTGTCATCGGTATATTTAGATTGTTTTATGCCTGCCTTGTCAATATATATATATATACAATTTACATTTTAAAATGATTCTTTTTTTAACAACAGGCAATCATTTAACTGACACACAGTTACGTGTGAGACTTACTATTTTATTTTATAAGCCAAATAAAGTATCGCTGCTTGTATATTCATGTAGCATTAGGACTGGACCTTCTTTTGATTCTGTTGTCCTTCCTGGCCGAATGACCTGAATCGCCGCCTCAAGATAATTTACCGTTAAGGCCATAGGTTCGAAACAAGTTGGGTCAAAATAGGTCGATAACTTTAGGTTGAGTATTCAAGACAGCCTCTGTCATTAAAAATAATTAAAGAACAAAAAAAGGATGGGATTGAACGCGAAATGCACGACTATACCAATGGCTGATCTACTCTTTAACAAAACCGGCGGACCCTCCCACACCAAACTCCCAAATTGTATTAAAATCAACTATATTTCTACTTTAAAACATGTGTTCCCGTTTAGATTTAGTGTGTTGTGCCCCTTACCCATCCCACCTACAACCCCCCCTTAACTAAAATCCCGGATCCGACACTTCCGGAGGTGGGGTCTGGACAAAAAAGTGGGACGTATGAATAGACAGCAGACGGATGCACAAGCCCCCTAAATTGATATAATTCTAGGAAAAGGCTGTGGGGGGATTAAATAAGTGATTTTTTGCCAGTTATTACCTTGAAAGAACGTACGAAACTATTACAACAGTGATGTAAAAATAGGTCTCAGGTCAGGCGTGAATGTTGACTGCCGAGAAGTACAATTTTCTTCTTTTAATATATTGAATTTGATAATAAAAGTGTTTAAATAATTGTAATACATATTATATCAATAAAAAACATAAGTTTACCTTGAAATCCGCTGTTTAAAACGGGCTCTCGGGTGACTAATTTATAAAAAGTGTGCGACTGAATGTAAACTTTGCAGACGAACATCCCCGTGACATCAGCCTGTCACTCAGCGTGTAAATTTCACCCAAGGGGGGTAATTTGTACTGTCTTCATTATTTCAATGGCATTATACAATATTGTTATTTTGTCGTGATCTTATTATATTCAAACGATTCCTCTACGAACAATAATATTATTTATGTTGAAAATAAAAGACTGTCTCATATGAAAGTACACTATTTTACTTTATTTCTCAGCTACATGGGCGCCTTGGTGTGGCCGATGTTGGCTGCAGGGGCAAGTGTCAATATACATTTGATATCTATATCCCTATATATTTATTATACTATATATAGGGATATAGATATAAACTATATATTGACACTAGCCCCTGTGATATTGGTCATCCAAGTCTCGATTCGAAAGTTTTTAAAGACTAGCATCCAGTAGGTCTTCTCTGGACTACCAGTTCTGCAAATACAACGAACTTGTCTATAATATTTATGAATACTTAGAACTAATTTCACAAATGCTAGTGTAAATATTTAGATTAATTACAACCTGTTTGTAGATTTTATATTACGTGACAAAACTGAGAGAGAAAGAGAGAGAGAGAGAGAGAAAGAGAGAGAGAGAGAGAGAGAGAGAGAGAGAGAGAGAGAGAGAGAGAGAGAGCATGACGGAGAGAAATAGAGAAAACGGACAGAAAACATAAAATTGAGAAGGACTGACGGACAGACAAACGTATGGAAATAATTAGATCGAATTTACGTATAATATACACAACCTACCAAGGCAAATATCACGGTGACTTCTATTTAGTATCTAATAGAACATTTAGGGAATAGTAACTCGTTTTTCTCTTTCTGCTGTAGAGGCACCGGCGTCTATCAGACAAACGTTAAAACATATTGTTCATATTTCTACACAGTTTTTACTATAGTCTGTAGTACGGTCCCAGCTATCTCGATAGTGTCCGTAATAGCAATGTTGGGAAAGCCACATTTGAGCACGTTGATTGGTCAGTTGCTTCAACTGAAAGTTTGAATGACGTCACAGTTTAGTCAGCGTTCAATTGCTATGAATTATGGGACGTGCATAGAATTCCCTGCTTTTTCATTGGTGGTTATTATAATAGATTCGAGAGATATCAGGCTCTTGGATAGACTAGTGTTTACTATACAAGTCTATCAACTGTGTACCAAGCCCACGCCTAACAGTCTACTGGTTACATTTCCTTCGCTTATCTCTATCAAAAGTATATATCTTAAATATCAAGTTACTGATATTGAGTTTTTATTATAAGCACAGTTTATAGCTAATTATTCCCTCTGATAAAGTCATGTTCTTTTTAACAACGCTGATGCACCTTTGGTAACTGATGATAAAACATGAACTATTTAATCAACATTAGCAATGCTGGCAATCCAGATAACAGAACGTTTTACACGTGTTTACAGTGTCTTATACTGAGAACACCGACCTGCTTTGTACATACGTATAATTATAAAGTAGGAATGGATTTGGTTTATAATAGCTAAACAAGAGTCATAGATTTATTATGTTTATTTTGATTTGTGTATTATGTATGTAGGCCTACTTTAAGAATTATGTAAATAATTTTATTAATTTGTATTATTTGTTATATGTCATGGTATCATAGTTGTGTTTATTTTGATGTGTATTATATGTTTGTACTTTATGAATTATGTAAATACTTTGTTAAAGTATGTCATTTGTTATGTGTCATGGCCATACGTTGTACTTTATGAATTATGTAAATTCTTTGTTAAAGTATGTCATTTGTTATGTGTCATGGCCATACGTTGTACTTTATGAATTATGTAAATTCGTTGTTAAAGTATATCATTTGTAATGTGTCATGGCCATACGTTGTACTTTATGAATTATGTAAATTCGTTGTTAAAGTATGTCATTTGTTATGTGTTATGGCCATACGTTCACATGACTTTCTTAATGGCCGATTGGACTTTTCTAGCCCATTGCCTATTAAATTGTGCTGAGTTGAGATATAAAATACTATAGTATATCTTTAAGTATCAACATATATTTCAGCATGAAAAATAGTTTTTCAGTTATAAAATTGTATAATAGTATCTGTTGCTACGCATTCACGCAGATGCAAGCAAGAAAATATTCTTATACGAATCTTGTACCTGTAATGTTAACAGAGGAAGGCATGTGGTTTGAAATATATTTGTAAAAAAATATGACTATCAATATAGTATCACCCATAATCGCCAGAATGATCATTTATCTTCCTCTAAAATAAAAATCATCGCTCCATAAAATAATATTTTTTAAACGTAAGGTTGCTTTCTTCGCATGAAAGTTCAGCATGAAAGAGATTATTGGTAATTCCTATTGACTATTTCCTCGGAAATAATAATATAAGTCAAATTTACGACTAATAACTTAAGATAAAAAAAATATTTCTATCTGTACCTCAATTCATAGGCGCCACCTATAGGATCACACTATTGGGAAAAAAACTCATATACAATATTACAAAGCAGCATCGGCATCATATAGACTAATTTTTGTTATACTTATCTTCTATAAAAAGTTCTCCATTAGATAATTGTGTTTCTATATATGTAGTTTATGACAGTATGTACATGTCCTCTCTTGAAAGACTTGCGCAGAAGAACACTTAGAACAGGCGCTCCGAGTGTCGAGATTCAAAGATTTACATGTAGAACTAAAATTACCAAGCCCATTTTCTTTGCTGACATTTATTGTCATAAGTTTCATTTAGTATATTATTGCACAAGGTAAAACTAAATGCGGTTATTTACAATTTGTATAGTTGCTACATACAGTATTGTTCTACCTTTATCTTCCGATTTAAACGTGATACAATTTAAGATTATTAGCAATATATGTGAAAAAGTTAATTAAAAACAGATGTTTTTTCATTCGGATCTATTATTTGATCTATAATTGAATCTGCATCCTCACCATCCAACATGTAGTTTGCCTTTTGTTTCATTTGCATGTTTATCATGTACATGTACCTTTTGCCAATTTGAAAGTTGCTTTGGGTTTCTACAGGTATTGTAGAATACGTGTAATTATACTTTTTTTACTTGTTAATTAATTAAAGTTTTAATTTTGCTTTTCCGAAATGGTTACATATCTACATTCTTTTGTTGATGAAGTTTGTCCCGTGTTTTATTGCTGTAAGACTTCCATTATTTATCCAGTTAGTATGTTTTAATCTTTCAACGTGTTTATATTTTTGTGGTGCATGTTTGCTCGGACTTGGAAACATTCATATAAAATATCCCAAAGCATCGTTTAAGTGTGTCACTTTTTCTGTGAATGATCACCTATATATCACTATTGCCAGCATCTGACAAATTTGTTCTAACTTACAGTCCGATAATGTGTACGTGTTTATCAGTCTCTGGCATATCCTCTTGCATGTTTTCTATTGTTCTGACTCTTTCACCTGAATGCCTTTTTTTTTGAGTATGGTTCATGTACAATAAAACCTGTGTAAGCGGTCACCTCTACTAAGCAGCCACTTACACAGGTTTTACTGTATAACATAAGCATCAGTGTGTATATCCTTGGAATGGTGTTTATTTTATACAGATTTATTTGTCCTTGTCAGCGTCTAGTATTTAGTGTGTGCGATTTTGTAATACTTTTTTGATAATTGGTTTTGTTCTGAAAGCTTATCAAAACTTAATACGACCGCTGAGGAATAAAATGCACTGAGCCATATTTATATAAAAGTATATTAACCATAATTAGACAACAAAAAACATGTTAAACTAGATGTAGCCCTTAGTTGTGTCAATACTAGATTAATGGCGATATATTTCACCATAAAGTATTAAAAACAACCAATTGCACATATTTACATGCAACCTGAAATAGAAACCGCATCCTGTCTGACTTTTAAAGTACAAGCAAAACAACACATTTGTACGAAATCTTTCTTTTGCTTGCAATGATAATAAATGTGTCCCCAACCAAGCGAACCAACATTATAAAAACCGTTTTAGTATTGTGTGCAGGTGTGCATTAAATCTAGCTATGTATAACAATAACGACTTTCAAATCAAACTTGGAAGAAAGAGTACACGGAGTTAAACGAAGTAAACAAAGGCCAATACAATGAATGCATGAATGAATGAATGAATGAATGAATGAATGAATGAATGAATGAATGAATGAATTAATTAATTAATTAATGAATGAAAACTATAGAATGAAGATGAAGATAAATAAAATCCCATGATCCCAATGCTAGTCAATATCTTCATGTTCAAAATAGACTTATTTTTATGCTACTAGAAGAACGATTTGTTAAATTCCTAGGCCCCGCCAACCAAACACACAATGCTCGTGAGATCATTATTATAATTTTTATGAATAAGTTCCGTTGTTTGGAAAACAAATACTTCAATTGTTTCACTTAGTTTCGTTTAAAGTCCCAACAGTTTCAGTAATACGCCATATCCGGTAAATATTTCTTTTAAACATTTAACTTATTCATAGTCAGTAAAATGGTTTGCAGCTTCATGTAAATCGACCATTAAAATATCTTTTGTTAGACATATATTTAACAATTCAGTCGGGTCCTTTGTTTGGATTGCATCAGTATGTTAAAACTCGTTTTTTATTTGGTATCAAAATATACAGACAAAATTAGTTTATAAATTCATTACAAACTGTATTTATTTAGAAAATATTTTACTACAAACTTCAACAACCGTTTACTAAAAAAGGACTTTCTTCCCAGTCAAGTTTAAATTTTTTTGCACAAATGCAGCCTCGCTAAGGTGTTTTATTACAATGTAAATAATGTGAAAGATGTAAGGCAGATATATGATATATATATTTTATATTTATCACATAACTTACGTTGCAGGAGTGTAATAAACCCATGACATATTTTTATATTAACCTAGTGTAATATCACTTCCGATTCATAGCTCGGCTCTTGTACGTAAAATGCCGAACTTCGTTCCGAATTCTCCGAATAAATAAACGCCGTCGATTTTTAACGATACAATGACATTTTTGCGACGTTCCGTCATACGACGAATGACGAAAAAAAAATATGGCATGATATGTTAAATTAACTCATAAAAGGTAACAGTACTATTTTTGCTGAGTTATGTCATAAAAAGAATCTTACATTCGTGCTCATTTATTATAAAACTATTAAACTCGTTGGCAACAATGATTAAAACCCTCTCAAAGCCTCGCATAATATACGTTTAATAAATTCAATAATTAATAAGCACTCATGTAAGATCCTCTATATATTTTATACGGTATGATGACGAGGAGGGAAGAGCGACACTTTCTAGGTTTGAGCTCATAATTAACCGTTTTGTTTCATACTGGCTGTTCAAAGTCCGTGCCCTGTTATCCCTTTTTATATGAGTATTGTTCTTATGAATAATATATGTGTTGACAATGGTTATGATGTTGTGGGGACGATTCCTTTGAATGATACGTGTCCTGTTGGACATCATTTTATTTTCTTTATGAAATGAAAATATGGTAACAAAAATACTAAGGTATTTTAACATTTTCTTGGTATAAATGGATATAAAGCTTGACCCGGATTTCACAAGGAAAAGTTTCAATTATATCGCCCAATTTAGCAAGTTTAGACTGCCAGACACTAACCTGGTATTCTCTATTACCTTCCTATTTAAGCTTGGTTCTGTTATACTGAGAAGAGATGTTTTGGGGGAAGTATTAAAATCTATAATATCGCATTTCGGCAAATTCCCAAATCATGTTAGATTACCCCGTACAACCATAATTCCATACGACATTATAGCGATTCGGAGTTCTGCAAGTACTAAACCAATAACGACAAACAATAACTGCTGCACAGTGTCCCAGTAGACCCACAAACTTCCGAGATCAGCTACTAACACGGTCATATTGAAATACACTCCGGTGGTAAAGATTAATCTTTATCGCCGTTTTGGGTGATATAATGCCGTCCTTGCATTCCTGAGCCTTGCTGTAACTTGAATTATGGGATGTTTTACAAGTGTCAAAAACTATACACCATTCATATGGATCCTCGCTGAATAATTTGTTCACAAGGTTTGTTGTTAATACAATACTACGATATTGTTGGGAATTCGGAATACTTTCCGGTACAATTTGTATTATCGAGCGAGAAAAATGCAAATAAGCATGGGAGTGTGCTACCCTTGTGCTAGTCTTATCGAATAAGATTTCATTCAGTGCTTAAACTTCGCGTTCAAAGAAAAAGTATTTATGTTTAATCACATTTATTCATTTAATTCCATTGACTTATTTCAATCGTAGTCCATTTCTAATAGTTTTGTTTACCAAATATCGTATGTTTATATAAGAAGTGTGGACAGTAAACGTTATTTATCTCACACATGTACAATGCTTGTGCTAGAATGGAATAATATGTATATGTATTAAAATAGCAGTCGTAGACGTTAGAGGTGGGGTGTCTGCTGTCGTCTGCTATGTCCGCTGCGGTCATCCATGTCCACTGAGGTCACCTATGTCCGCTGTGGTCAGCTATGTCCGATGTGGTCCCTATGTCCGCTATGGTCAGCTATGTCCGATGTGGTCCCTATGTCCGCTGTGGTCAGCTATGTCCGCTATGGTCATCCATGTCCGCTGTGGTCATCTATGTCCGCTGTGGTCATCGATGTCCGCTGTGGTCACCCAAGTTCGCTGTGGTCATCTATGGCTACTGTTGGTCATGTATAATTGTTTTATATTTTGCAATCCAATTAAAACAATTGAAATTTCTATCAAGATTGTTTTAAAAGCATCAATACATAACACATTAACAAATAAAAAGACAATATGTTAGGCGATACCGTTGAACGAGAGATTGTTTTACAGGGACCATTTTATAATGTTAATACAAGTGCTGAATGATATTGATTTTAAACCAGTATAAGACTGGGTCTTGAATTTCTAGACTGTTCTTTTGTTTCAATTTCTGTGTGTAGCCCTATATGATAGGATCATTTCTTTATAGTTTCAGTATTTCTATTTCATTTTGTAGTCAGAAGTTTTGAGTTTCATATTTCACGTGGTGTCTTTCCCTTAGAGGTTCCCCCGTGGCCAAGTGGTCCAATATGCTGTCGTCTTATTACCACTTACCCCTCAACCGTTGAGGTCGTATATGTTCGACGTCTGCTCGGTCCAAAAACTTTAAATAAGAAAGTTTGCCAGTTACTTGCGTTCTGCTCTGGTATATTCTAAAGCCATCCTCAACCGATAAAACTTGGTATGCCATATGTGGAAATTGCTTTAAAGCCATTCCTTTCCTTAAGTTAAAGTCAAACTAGATTTTCATTATATATTTATATTTTAATAAATACTAAAGAAGATCATACCTTTAAGGAAGACTACTGAGTCAGTTAAAGTTGTGTAATTTGACAGGCAGACACACTAACACAATCTAGTCTTCCGTGCCAAGTTTACGTCTGTTATTATAAATAACACCACGACCATTTCTGTATACGAACGCTGGCGTAATTTTAAACCTAATGATAGAAGGAAATTTGATTAAAAAGTTAAATATGTTGAAGGAGATAAATAATGAAAAATAAGAAAATATAATTGGAGGCTTGGGGAAATCAAGCGACAATAGCACAAAAACATCGGTATAAAGAACATTCTGGATCACATAGATGAGGAAACAATTATCACCTTGAATCCTTCAGTTACAGAATCACCACGTGTTTACGGGTACACTAAACCTAACTAACCACCACGTGTTTACGGGTACACTCAACCTAACTTATACCCCGCCGTCACATCATAATCGAGACGCTTTCAATAAAAGAACGACCGCCGACCTATCTTCTTAAACATGGTGTCTTCACAATGTAATGTGTATTAAATTTTATTTTTATTTTAAATTTAACCGGAGCAACAAATTGCACATCCACCTACTAAACTACTAAAATATGATGGGAGAAAGAAGGGCCATATAGCATATAAATATACTGGTAATTGTTTGCGACGGGTTGACATAATATACTTGTGAGAGCAAAATCATGGTCCCCAATCAACATTGTTTTGCAGTTGAGCTGTAACAAAACGCTTATTGATAGCCCAAGCGATAGTTCAATTTCTAATTGCTGACCAATGACACAGATCAAAATCGGAATGATTCCACATGTTTGGCACTCATACAAATACATCAGATATGACATGCAGTGTGTATTAAATAGCTTTTTCCTTCTTTCAGGTTTATGAAAGATATGGCAAAGAGTTGTGCGTAGTTGTAACCAATCTCAACATGATGAATGCTGACTACTTCCATCCAAAAACAACACCGGATATTCCAGTGAGGGTAGCCGTGCGCATGTCAATGTCTATTCCTGGTAAATACGGTCTAATTGCACTGTTTATAATTTTGATCAGTCGGCTTTATATTCATAAAAAGTATTCTGTTGGTAATGTGTTACTGTCTGCATATTATGAATAATGAAAGACATTTTATTTCTGAAAAAAAAACTTAACATATTTGGTATCAGAAGATGCCAACATTAACTGTTAAAAAACCGATAATTACCATTTGTGAAAAAAAATTCTACAGTTTTATTTTCTATAAAGAACTATTTTTGCATAATTCTTAGAAATTTTCTAGCATTCCAGCTAAAACTTGTTTCTGATAATTAGCAGTTATAACAGAAACTTCTTCTAAAGTACGCCAATAACATCTGGTAGTTAATTACTTAATGTTTAACTTGTTTTCACTATCTATATCCTGATGTGGTTAAGTCTTCACGTGAAGAGTGCATATTGCACGTGTTGCACGTAATTCTGATATAATTATGATTGATGGCATGTTGTGAACATGTTGTTGGCGTGTTTACCTATTTTATAACACTACAGTACTTAAACTGTTGTAAAAGTACAAGACCATTACAAAAAAGGCATTACTTGTATATTGTAGAATTTGGTCGTCTGTACTTCAAATGTAATGCATTATCAGTGAATATTTTTTACTATTCAGGTTGAATTTACTTGTGCTGTCGAAAGAAAGAATATATTTTGCCAAATGTGTACACGTAATAATCTTCAATCCGAATACCATTTTTGAGTAAAATGTCCAAGATTTCAATGTCTCATAAATTTGTTGACAGTTTATCATCGAATTAACTCCATTATAAAGTTGCTAAATATCTAAAAGAAGCATTTATGGTTTGTAACCATCTGATTTTTTATATTTCTATATGGTATGGCTTTTACTGTTACTTATTTATACAATTACTTAATTAAAACAATTATAACAGTATAAACTTTAATTTGTTATTGTAATGTTTTTGTGAATGGCCAGAGACATGTGCTTGTTGGAAAGTTGCCAATGCAATTAAATCAAAATAAAATTCTGTTTAACATAGCATTGCTAAACAATGTCTAATAATTCAAACAAATCACTTTTATATATCCTGAGATCACCTCAGATTTACCAAACAATTCGCTCAACGTCACATCACAGTTTCGCCAACATTAACTTAGCTTAGAACTCAGTGTTAATGAACATAAACACATATACGTATATCAATAAATTTAGTCTTATGTGCTGTAAGCTAAGTTAATACTACACAGACGGCAGATTGGACGAGTTGACCGTACCCTGCTAGACACCTATTTGGCTATAAGACTCCGACTCCGCTATGGAAATCAATGACTTGCTTTCAAATTTAAATGTTTTGTTCCCAGTTGCAAGAGTTGTTTACATATAGAAGTGAGCACCTGTTATCATTGCATTTTGTTTTATTTTCATGATACGTGGCACTCATTAAGCCCCAAAGGAATGGTTCTCATTTATGTTGAAAATCCAATACTATTAGGCATTCTAATAAACTCTTTGTAAATGTCGAATCGATAACCGTTGGGTGAGACTTGAGTCTGATTTCGGTGAGATGGAAGGTTTACGTACGGTTAAAATGCAACTGTTCACTCGTTAAAGTTTCAAAATTATAACGGTTAATGGTATAATATCATGATATAATTGAAAAAGCACTAAATATTTATTGATCAGTTTACTAATAGTATGATTGAATACAACGCATCAATATTTGAACAAATCAAGAAAATATATAGAGAAGGAAAGGAAACTTATGAGATTTTGTGAACGTTCGCGTATTCACGCAAAATTTCGCAATATCTCGTTTTCAATGAACTTCAATCCATCTTAGGAACACCAATTAAAATTCTTACATTGCGAAATGAAATTCTCAGTAAAACAATACCATTCCCAGCTATTTGTGTTTAAAACTGTCTAAGTACTTCTGATTACAAAAAGTGTACACTGCAGCTAAATAACAACCAAACTGCGATAATTTTTACTTCAAACCTCAATATTTTTAATTTATGATTAATTTACCAAATAATTTATCATTCGTGTGCTATTTTATCAACATTTAGCCAGGAGATGCAAGTTTCCTATCCTTCTATATAAGTCCTTGAATAAATGTGCAAAAAAGAAATCTGATATATATAGGATGAGAATAAACAGGCAAATGTATACAACGGCCATTCACATCATTCGAGCATTTAATGGCAAACTGCATGAATGTTCTGCACATGCATTAATTAATAACTGTAAGGAAATGCACTCTTATTCAAGTAGTCCACAAAGCGGCATAAAGAAAACACAAACAAACGGTGTAAATAGCATTGTATTGAATGTGTTTTGTATCGTGCTTGCGCATTAATTTCGCATTTTCCATTCGAGTTTTTATAATGAAACCTTTAAGCACTTTAAATTTAAAATTTTATTTATGAGAACGTAAGATTAAAAAGCATGATAATGAAAATGTGTTCGTTTAAGTGAAATAAAATCTGTATTTTATCGACTCACAGACTGAATACTGAATGTTTAGTATTCGTGATTAAATCTTACTGATACAGTCAAATCTGTCTTAAACAACCATGAAGGGATAGAACAAAAGAGGCATTTTAAGACAGGTTGTTGCTTAATTTGCTATTAAAGCATAGAAATGGAAGTGTACACAATAAGCATTTGTCATGTCAGTTCCTCGGCATCTGTATGGCAATGATACAGTTTCAACCTTGCCAACGGTATACCTACTCCCATATATTTCTAAATGTAATGCATTATACTTTACTATTATGCTCCATGAATATTTGTTTTGATTATGCACAGTGTTTCAAATAACCATCTGACCCACACAAAGATAGATATATTTATTTTGGTAATAAATATATATATCAAGCACGACAACAACATGATGAATGAACGATATACCAACAATGATATAGAAACTACCATAACAATACACACATAAAGGCCATGAAATGCGTACGAATACCAAGGACAAAACAAAAAAGGGAAAAGGAATTTTCTCGTTTTTTACATTGTGGTCCTTGAATATCAATGACATGCCATAGAAAGTCATGTTAAAGTTAGTCCTATTTTTAATATTATTATATCACAGTAATAAGTAGCCAGTATATCAGATTTATTAGTTAATTGACTTTGAGTATACGTGCACTATTAATAACACCTATCATTTCATTATTATTTCATTATAAGTTCATTATATTTCCATAGACCATTAATAAAAAATGAAAGCTATCAAGAACCACTAACGAAATATTGTATATATTCATGTACGTTGTATTAACAAAATATTCAAATACAACATATCGCTACCTAAACACAACCTTAAAAAGATAAAAACATATTTAGAAACAGGACAATGAAAACTATACATTTACATCAATATATTACACAGCATGGATATAAAAAATAATGTTTTAGGAAACCATTCTCGAGCATGGAAGACACACTGTCATGGATCCAGCATGTGTGAGTAACTGCAGACCAATTGTCTTGGGCAGCCACATTTGATACTTCCCGTTTCTATGCCTTCAGAGCACATTTTTCTGTATTAAACAACAACATTGAAAGGCCACGTGTACTCCTTCCTGTGACTGAATGCTTAAGATAGGTTTGACTGTATTATATTCTATTATTTCAGGTTTATTCCAAGCCAGTCGGTATACACACAATGGTCAGGAATACACATTGTCCTGTGTAGTTAACTATAGTATTTTATTATTTCAGGTTTATTCCAAGCCAGTCAGTATACACACAATGGTCAGGAAGACACATTGTCCTGTGTAGTAAACTATAATATTTTATCATTTCAGGTTCATTCCAAGCCAGTCGGTACACACACAACGGTCAGGAATACACATTGTCCTGTGTAGTTAACTATAATATTTTATCATTTCAGGTTTATTCTAAGCCAGTCGGTATACACACAATGGTCAGGAATACACAGTGTCCTGTGTAGTTAACTATAGTATGTTATCATTTCAGGTTTATTCCAAGCCAGTCGGTATACACACAACGGTCAGGAATACACAGTGTCCTGTGTAGTTAACTACAGTATTTTATTATTTCAGGTTTATTCCAAGCCAGTCGGTATACACACAATGGTCAGGAATACACATTGTCCTGTGAAGTTAACTATAGTATTTTATTATTTCAGGTTTATTCCAAGCCAGTCGGTATACACACAATGGTCAGGAAGACACTTTGTCCTGTGTAGTAAACTATAATATTTTTATCATTTCATGTTTATTCCAAGCCAGTCGGTAAACACACAACGGTCAGGAATACACATTGTCCTGTGTAGTAAACTATAATATTTTATCATTTCAGGTTTATTCCAAGCCAGTCGGTATACACACAATGGTCAGGAAGACACTTTGTCCTGTGTAGTTAACTATAATGTTTTATTATTTCAGGTTTATTCCAAGCCAGTCGGTATACACACAATGGTCAGGAAGACACTTTGTCCTGTGTAGTTAACTATAATATTTTATTATTTCAGGTTTATTCCAAGCCAGCGATATACACACAATGGTCAAGAATACACAATGTCCTGTGTAGTTTACAATAATATTTTATTATTTCAGGTTTATTCCAAGCCAGTCGGTATACACACAATGGTCAGGAAGACACTTTTGTCGACGGCGGAGTCTTGTGCAATTATCCCATTCACTGTTATGACGGTAATTTGGTTTCATTTGTTAAAAACGATATTATCTATAGTTATGGACTTAACATTAATACAATTTAACACTGTATGGTAGTCGTATTATGTTGCCCAATAGTTTAACTCGGTGGTGTTATTATTTATGATTCCTTGGAGCGATTGTGCATGTTAAATTGTTGCCCGAGAATAAAATACCGCTTCGCGTCTCACACAACAATTAATTTTGTACTATTGTACATATAGAGACATGCACTTCTGGTACACTGGATACATTACCAATAGTTCTAAAAGTGCCTTGTTCCCATAGATAGTCGTCTGTTAGTCCAATTATTTAGGAAAGAATGGGATTGACCGGGTTGATTTTTCACAATTTTGACGCCCCTTCATTCCTGACAATTCTGCCCATTTGTTGCAGTGTATCACTACGCATCTTTAAACTGTTAAAGCTTCATCAAACAGTACCCAATGTCATCCAAACTTGATAGAAATCATAAATGTTCCAAGGTTCCCATATGCACAAAGAAACATGACAATTTTATGTATTCAACAAAAATAATGCCCAAAAATAACAGCTTTACACAGCTCTATTTTCTTGGGCGTAAGAATCTTGCTACCGTCATGTAAGGGAGGTAATTCTTAAGTGAGACCTTAAGTCGGTGCTAGTGGTATGAGGTGTGTGGCATATTGCATTTTCTCCTCATGAACAGCTTCAATAAAACCGTTTCTGCTTAGTTAAGTTTTTATGTATATAAGTAAAGCGTTAGTGAAACAGAAGCTAAGTAGAATTGTACATTGAAAAAAATACTTTCACCGTGTACGGTTGTAACCTATCAAATAGCTTATATCATTTCACCATGTACGGTTGCAACCTATCAAAAAGTTTTTATCATTTCACCGTGTACAGTTGTAACTTATCAAATAGCTTATATCATTTCACCGTGTACAGTTGTAACCTATCAAATAGCTTATATCATTTTACCGTGTACGGTTGTAACTTATCAAATAGCCTGTGGCCATTGTGAACACATCGTTGACGCTGTCTCCAGTATGGTCTACCAAAATGTCATTAATTTCTATGAGGAAATATATTTACGCCTATAGCTGCAATCATGGAATCAATTTACAGCTGGCTATAAAAGGCGACTTGATATTCCATATTATCTGGTGGAAAGTAAATGTCACAGTTTCTGTAAATGGAAATGATTACTGTTCACTGAATGATTAGTTTCATCGGAGGATTCTAACTCAACGCCGACACCTTTGTCGCTTCTGAAAACATGTTTTAAGATTGCTTTGTTGTTATTTGATATAAAGAGACTCGGTGATGATGATTTTTACTGAAAATAAAAGCCCCGTAACTTGTGTATGTGCTGGTTCTCCTCAGTCGTTGTGACAGGCTTTACCCAGGGGGAAATACCACGCATTATTTGCATGAGAAAATCATGTGATTCACTTACGTTTATGGAAACATTTAATATGATTATCATACGTGGCATTTGCCTATGTGCCCGTGACCAATGTTTGGAAAGTCTGTGATTAATTAAAATATATATGACAAAATAGAATTTAAAAATGACACTACAAATAAGTTTGATATTGTAATAGTTATTGATAAATTACACAAAGTGTAATGTAAAGCCAATTATGATTTCTGACAAGTAGTTATGTGTACGAACTTGACTTCAAATTGCATTATCAAATGGGACATTTAACCAATATATATCAATACTAAAATGTCATCTGAACACAATAAACTAAACAATTTAAACATAAATTCTGCAATTCAATGGAGCTGTGACCCTTAATTACGATATTTATAACCACCTATACTGTCAATGATAATACTAATATATATATACTAATCATTTTGAATATAAAAATTGAAATATAATACAAGTATTTGTCAAATTTGGCAGGTTGGTGGCTATCCATGAAAATGCAGGACAGCTTCCTGAACAAGCTACAACCACTGGAGAATTTCCCCAAACTCTTTGAAAAGAAGGAAAGATTTGGCACATACAATGGGAAAACCTTAGGATTTTTGTTGGTAAATATTTCTGGTTTGTTTTTAATGTTCAACACTTAGATGCCAATTTCCTAACAATTATTAACTCGTAATTGGAAGTTTTTCACCAAAAAAAGCTGTAATGTCAGCCCCTTGGAAATGTAAGGTGATATAAGTATAAAAACATGACAGCACATAGCACCTTGAAGTTCCAATGGGCCGATATACAATTGGTTCAATTTTAAACTTACTATGCAAAACATGAAATATCCGTAAACGAGTTTTCTCCATCGATAGATTACTTTAATTTATAATAATAGACCGAGTTGACGAGTTGATTGTTAAAGATGCAATTAAAGAATTCG
Source organism: Panopea generosa (assembly GCA_029582155.1). Classification (NCBI taxonomy): domain Eukaryota; kingdom Metazoa; phylum Mollusca; class Bivalvia; order Adapedonta; family Hiatellidae; genus Panopea; species Panopea generosa. The sequence continues at coordinate 32,010,473 of CM055909.1, read as the reverse complement.
TTTAAGGTTAGTAGTAAAAATTCGTACAAAATGTCAAAACTGTAAACCGGTTCTAGATTACAACAAAGGAAGAGTCCGAAATCTAATTAGCATTTTTAAGCGTACGATCATTTTGAGATATTCTGTTTCGTTCATAAATAAATATGAAAACAAAGCTTTCGAACGTAATCATAACGTAATTAACCTGGAAATGTCTAAATACTCATTTTTTATTAAATGTTGCGTTCATGCTGTCCTCGGTATTTGAGGGATTTTGTGATGGTATGGTCCTAGGATCGGTTTCATTAAACGGTTCAAGCTGAGATTTTGCTCAACTGAAACTTTTCATGTTAAATGACCACACGTGATTAAATTTGGAACACAACTTTACTCATTAGAAATGACAACATACAAAACGTAAATGAAGTTTAGACAAAATCTCAAGTTGAGATGTTTAGTGAAACTGTGACCAGAGGGTAAAAGGTGAGTCCCTCAGAACAGTTTAACCTATAAAATTACAATTTTGTACTCTATTGTTGCAATAGCTATTGTCTGTATATATAAATATTACGTTTTATTACTTCCTTTGTTTTACAGTACGCGGATAATGAAAGAGACATACTTAGGGATATCCTTCAACAAAGAATTGGTACCGAGTTGCCTCCCTTCCCTAAAACAAAGTTGGCGACGTAAGAAATGTCATTTTTAACACTAAAGAAGATGTTCTGATAATGAATTTACATGTATATTATTTGCATTATTGAATTAGAATGTATAATTTAATGAAATTGTCTTTAGTCTACACAGGTAAAAATGCCACGTATGTTTAACATATGTTTTGTCCAACATGTGTTAAACATGCGTTTTGGTTAACATACGTTTCAAAACATACGTTTAACATACGTAAAGAAACAAATGATAATCAGAAACGCACGTTAAACATACGTTTCCAGAAACATATGTTAAACGCATGTTAAACGTAAGTTTGTCATACGTGATTCAATACATATGTTTAACATTCGTTAAAATGAATATATAATTATTGCGCTAAAATGCTCCACAGTACATGGCACTCATTATTTTTGGAAATATCACTAGCAGAGCCAGAGGCAGGGTTCAATTTAAGTACGAGAATCATAAATACATGTCTGGCAATCAAAAACATATGTAAAACATACGTTTACATCAACATACGTTGGTCATATGCGTTTTGATTCATACGTTCAAAATATGTTAAAAATCCTATATTATTATTGCGCTAAAATCTCCAACAACACTTAAGAAATCGGTTCACTAACACACACACTATGCAATAAAATGGTTATTTGAATCCTTTAATTACTTTTGTCAGAGATAGTCCTATATGGTTCCACAGATTAAAAATGGTCAACCAACCTCGATGTTTTCTGTTTCCTGGTATTTTCAAGGTAAATGTCGGCACTGGCTTACTCAGACTAAATAAACCGTAAAGCAGCTAAACATGTAAAACTGTAAAATCTGAACATTTGAACAAAGATCATTTGCGGGATTTTTTATGATGAAGTCGCTCATCTTAAAAAAACAAGGTAAGTACAAGAATGTATATGTATTTTTAAAATTAAATGTAAATCATGTGTAAAGTTTTCATTTATAATTTCTATTATTTTTACTACAACAATATTTTTTTTCCTAAAAACAAAAAAAGTGGGTGAACAGCTTTAGGTCGAAAATTGATTTGTGTGCTAGAGTTACTTCCCTTGTTGTGAACGTAAAGAGAACAAAGTTTGTAATCTGTCAAATTTTACAATACTCGTCGTTTTTAATGATATTTAGCGGTTAGTATTATGTTTATGTATATCAATGTAGTTAAAGATATACATCAGTACGCTATGCAATTTGTGGAACTGGAAATATTTTCAGTTTAAAGCACAGGAGCTTGGGGAGTGAATAATAACGTTTGATGGGCGTGGGGGTCCTCTGGCGCATATAAAGAGACAGCCATATCTTGATACAGCATTTGGATAGCTATACAGTATATAGTAAATAATGGAAAGATAGGACACTTCTGGTGTGAAGGGAGAAACTACGGAACATTTAGCAAGTAAATAAAACAAAGATTTCGGATTAAATCTTGTCTCAATATCTAGAAAACATTGAATAAACAAATGTTAATTTAGACAGCCGGAATACAGTTAGCCACTGAACGGATTGTTGTGAAACTTCAGTAGACCACAGCCATGCCTTTTACCATGATAACTAGACTTAAAGGCAATGTCAAAGGATTTTTATTCTTTATCAGTGTTTTCTCCAGAGCACGTTTCTTGTGTTTATGATGCAATTGAATCTCATTTGACGAAATCAAGTTTGTTCATTGTGGGGCCTTCATTGTGTCCACTATGACGCAACCTTAAACATACAGAAATTCAAACTACACAGATTTTTTTTGGCAAGTGGGTTTCAAAGTTATTATTTTTACACTGCTAGCAGTGTTGACAGATCATGTATAATTCAGGGTAGCCTAATACATAGTACACGTGAACCTTTTTGTAAAGCAATGAGGGAGATTGGGTTTTGAAATGAGGGAGATTTTTTTTCGTGGCATAAAATTTGGAAATATTGTCATTTCAGTACAATTTTACATCATTTCTTACAGTGTTTTTTTTCGACCATTTTTATAGCCGTTATTGGGTCATATTCCCAATGGCAAATAGTATATTCTTTTCCCAATTGAGTGGTAAAAATTCCCAATTGAAAGCTTCAATAATTGTAAATTGAAACTTGTCATAATTCCTTTATAAAATAAAAAAGATTTCCCCATTCTGAATTGAGTATGACATATTCCTTTAATTTAATGGCCAGAGGAGCAAGTGTACACATTTTTATGCAGTTAAACAGTATATTTAATGCAAAAGTTTTCCCGATATTATTGAAAATGCCGCTAAAATTCCCAATTCCAAGGGTATGGGTCATCTTCCCAAAATAAAACACTGTCTTAATAGAATATGCAGTGTTTTCTTCAGAGTGTATTTCTTGCGTTTTTAGCGCAATCAAACTTGTTCAGTGCGTCCACTATGACGCAACCTTACAAATACAGAAATTCAAATTACGCATATTTGTTTCAGCAAGCTGGTTTCAGAGTTAGTTTTACAATGCTAGCTGTTTTGGCAGATCACATGGTCTGATTCAGGGAAACCCCTGTCACGTGGTTTACTAAGTTGCGTAAATGCTCTAATTGGTTATTAACGCTATATTTATGCTCTCGCATAGACGATTATGATCACATACATAATTTTCGAAGCAATATTATAGTTTGAAGAAAACATCTGTGAAAACAAATGTATGCTGCAACAATAGCACTGACAAATAACCAGTTTTACATTGTTTGTATATAAAAATGAAATGTGGAAATCGTGAAACTTTTCAAGAAAGTTGTTTGAAATGTACGGATGTTACTCTATCTGAAAACCTTTTTATTTTGTTTTCTATAAGGTATCGAGATGCGCATGCACATATTTCAATACCAGTTTAAACATCGGCCAGTCCATGTTTATGACAGTATTCCCAGTTTTGTTACCATTAAAATGTTTTAATATTTTTTTAAGGTAACATTACTATAAAATGGGTATGAGCCCGAAGAGAAATGCTTATATATATGGGAGTATGAAAGTTTTGTTTTTTTCCGAGGAATACAATGCTTAGTAATGCTAAACAAGTAGCTCAGCTGTAATATAAAATATTGAAATTAATAATTTTAGTGTTTTTCATTAAAAATAATTAGGGCAATGATGATTGAGCTGGAGCCATGACATTTGAAAAGTTGATGACCTGGTGGCCATGATCATAAAAACTGTCGTTGGGAAAGAAAGGACAACTAGTTTCAAGTTGTTGTAACTTGTTGGGCCAGAAGTGAAACATTCGTTTGGAAGTTAAGGTGTTTTGAAGTTGTTAATTTCAGTTGGAATTTTGATTTTAAAATTTGTGTGAAATAGGAAGTAAAACTAGTGAAGTAAAATATGTCATTTTCACCTCTATTTATTCAAGTTGATTAAGTTTAAAACTAGTCAATGATGACCCCCAGATTTTGAAAATGACCCCCAGATTTTTAGTCAGTGGGTCATCAATGAACCCCAAAAATTGGAGCTGGATAAAACACTGCTTTACTCTATTCATTTAGCCTCAATTTAATTTTTTTTTGTAATTTATAATAAAGTGATTTTTTCTGACATACTGTCATAAAATGTTGTATACCTCAAAGTTTATAAACTATTCTCTAGATTGAATGCTAATAAGTTATCATCAACTGTAAACAGTCATATAAAGTGAACAATTTGTAAATACATGTAGTATACACTTTATCTGTTATTTCAGCTTTAACAGTTTACACTAGAACTGGAGGCGTTTTACAAAGGAAGAGATCTTAAAAGACCCCCAAATTCTATATGGACCTGGTTATCTGACTGTAATGGTCCAAAATCTGGTATGCCTCACCAGTGACAATGTCTTTGAAAAAGGTAGGGAAAATTACCATATTGATTAATATTCCTGGTTTTATAAATGAAATACAGTATTGAATTCATAAATAAATTTGCATCTTAAATCTCTCCATTTTATTCAAAACATCGAGGTATATCATCTGGATAGATAGGTATTTAATTTATTGTTAATCATTTGTTCAATTTAAGAACTGGTAGAAGTAAATATTTTTGCATGATGTTTACCTAAGCTAGGACTAAGTTAACAAAGTGATATATCAAATTGATATCTTTAACTAGTCAAATCAGATAATCAATGTCTGAGATGTGTCCCTTTTGATGGATGGACACTTCAAAATGGAACGCTTTGTCTGTTGTCACATGTTGTCAAGTCATTTATCAGGTTCTCAGGGTTTATTGTGGGGGGAGTGGATTACAATCTACTACATGATGTTCCATATATGTTTCAAATGGCCAGTACTTCTTGTTTTGTGTATGCCCTATTTCAAAAGTTATATTTTAGACCTTGCTGACGTTTTCAGGTAAAAAAAACAGTGAAAACTCATTCATAATTTAAAATTGGAATATAGCTCAGAATGGCTGAAAAGCCATCTCCTGCAATCTAAATTTCAAAATTTTCCACGACGGAGGCCCTATGGACCACCCCTCTTGTAGTCTACCCCCCATTTGCGCCATTGGCGCTTGTTTCTTGCCGGTGGCACTCACAAGTTGGATACTGCTACTTCTTAATTTAGTACTTATTCTTTGAAACATTTTGACAACCCTGGTTTCTACTGGTCATGTTCACTATTGTGGTTAAATTATCAACCCCTGTGTGGTTCCAGGAAGCCATGAGTGATGGCAAGAATAGGATCACTGTGGCTTATGCATGTTGTAAGAAACGACAAATTGAGTAATACGATAGAATTTGCTGAAACTCTGCAGTTCTGCAGGTATCAATGTTCTAGGTTCATTCTGCATATTCATTTGTTGATGTATTTTTTTTAATCTGTATGTTAATTTGTTGTTTTTGTACATGTAGAGTGAACCTGGAATCTTCCTTCCTGTTGGCGTCGAATAACCTTTAATGTGTTGGTACGCCGTAAAACCCTATTCATTCTACTGGTCAAAGGCCAACAGGGCTTATGTCCTGATAAATTTTCTGTCGTCTGTTAACCTTTTTCTTTTAGACACGATAGCACCTTCATTAAGGCCTAGACCTTACATTTTACATGTAGCATTGAATGGATGTTCCCTATAAGAAGTCTGGTGGAGTCAAATTTGAGGCTGCCACAGGGGTCACTGTTTTACATAGGGAAAATGTTGTAGTCGCGATAGCACTTTCATTTTTCATTGAATCTTAACAAAACTTGCACAGCAGTTTAACTGTTATAACAACAAGATCTTGGACAAGGTCTTGAACCAGCATGATTCGACCACAACAAGGATTAAATATACACATTTTAAGCGAAATTTTAAAATACATTTTCTCTGAAAGCTTGAGTCTTAAATATTTTACGTGTAGCATTGTCTCCTAAAAGATTTTGTTGAAGCAAAACTTACAAAAAACATTTTCTCTGAAATGAACATAATCCATTTGTTGCCAGTAGAGCAATTCAGGCCCTCTTGGGCCCCTTGTTCATTCATACACTTTATTTCCATATAATAATTTTAGTTTCCTTTTTTATATTTTCATGGAAAATGATGATAGGTACAGAAGAGAAAATAACAAAAAAAACTTATTTCTTAAGACTGAATAGACTTATGTGAATGTATTTTGGTGTGATTTGTTGTTGCTGACATGACGGTGAATACCTATGTGTATTTCATGGTCCCCACCCCTATGAGGTGTTAGGGGCGATGCCAAAACAGTTAAATTCAAGGTAGACTTTAAGAATCTTCTTACTATTATAGGAAGCACTCGGAAACAAATTGTGAGTATGATTATTGACGACTATATCACGGTTTGGCTCTGGGGGTGGAGCTTACTTTACTAAATCTATATTTATGAGAAATTGACAAAAAACGTTATTTCTTACGACTGAATACACTTATGCGAATGTTTTTTGGATAATCAGGTGACCATTAAAGCTCATGGGCCTCTTGTATATATTATATGTAATGTGACAGTGTATACATGCATAATTATTTATTTTCCAGTGACAAACTGGTATGGAGCATTGCTGAGAAGTGAAACATGGAATAATATAGCTCAGTTGGAAGAAAAGTAAACCTGGAAATAGATGGTACAGTTATATCCCTTATACCTGAAGACAACACGTGACAAAATCATACACTGGAGTTCAAAAATACATGCTGATGAGATGTCAGTTATACACATGAACTTTTTTTCAGGAAAATGTGCTGTTGTACCGACTGATATTGCTATGATAATGGAGAAATTAAATGGAGTTTACAGATTATTTGCTACATATGTTATGAGAAGGAGGTATTTACAAAAAGGAAAATGCAGACTTACAACATTGTGACACTCCTGTTGGAAGACAACAATTACTGTGACTGATTTAAGAATCTAGTATGTAAAAGTGAATCATCAATGAAAGAAATCTGCTTTCTCATCATGATTGATATAAATTTGCTTAGATTTATTTCATTGTTCATTATTATTCGAATCCCCCGCCCGGCAATAGTCTCTGTGATGATTGATATATGACATTGCGTCTCATTATCATTCGTCTCTCACCACTTATTCAAGTGGGAATGTTATCAGTTACTTGCGGAGACCAGGTTTGCTCGAGTACTGGTTAATCCCAGGAAACAGTGGTTAGGTTAACTGATCGTCTGTTAGCCCTCGATGGCATAAAAATGATGCTAAATATTCAACCAATCAATCAATTATTATTCGATCTCATGAGCCAAAAGCTCTTGAGTTTATATGTGATCCGCTTGTGTCAGTCATATTATTATATTTGTCTTTCAATCTTTCACCTTTGCTATCTATGGTAGTTTTTGTCTAGAGCATGCAATGAAAGACGCAGTGTTTGCAAAATAATGAATTATGATGTCTGTCCCATTGAGTACAATGATAAACAGATTTATTTGATAGTTTTTTTACTTTTATACAAATTTTAAGAGGATTCATGGAGGCAAGTAAAAAATAAATGAATACATCAGATCAACCATAAGATGTACAAATAGATTGTATAGATTTATAATATTTCCAAGAAAAACATGTACTCAAACGTATGTTAAACATGCGTGGTACTATTTTCATGAAAAACGTACGTATTAGAACATGTTTGACATGCGTGGTACTATTTATATGAATAACGTATGTATTGTAACATATGTTAAATGTACGTTAAACCAGAAACGTATGTTAAACCCGCGTGGTACTATTTATATGTAAACGTATGTTTTCGCATGTACATGAAACATATGAGCCATAATATGGAGTCCGGGAATTTACGTTACATCACACAAATTCTACATAAATTAATATAAGCTGCAGAAGTATATAATAATAATTTAAAGTAATTTGCAGAACCTTTTAAAAACAAATAATTCTCTTAATTGTCACATAGGGTACTTTTTTAACAACTTAAAACTTCTCTTAAATCATCATTTTATTGTGTAATTTCTTTGTTTCGTTGTGCTCATTTGCTTGTGTGTTTGCACTAAACACGTATTACTCTAATCTTCTAAACCAAAACAGTTTTGTGGGTTTTTTTCGAAATAAACTTCAGTTTCCTCTTATTTGAATTGATTAACTTCTGGGATTTTTTTAGCAACGTAAATATGAGAATTTGACTGAATATTTTTCTGTAATGTGGCGTAACCAATAGTGTCCTCAGAGAGTTACGTCATGACAAAATGTGTTTTAGCTTACAACCTTGACATCGACGATCTCGTACACATGTTGTTTTTACGTGATCGACAGTGCACTATGAAAATGACGTAAACATGGCATTGTAGAAACCACCACTTAAATATGGCATACAGCCAACATATTGGTTACAAGAAACGTGTCCTCTTTTGTTACGTCACGGTATCTGAGCATAATGGAAAATAACCAAGCAATTCGCCCGCGTAACCTTTTTAACCTTGAGTCTGTTTACGGCATTAATACTAGTCAGTTCTATGGCTGGCAGCGAGAAGGAAGGTTGAGGAATCAACTTGATATATGGTGGACGACAATGTGGTCAGTTTTTGGAAAAAATTACGACGACAACATTGTTTTGATTCATCCTCCGGTCTCTTAAATGCATTTAAAATGCTTTTAAGCATTACCAAAATGATACGTGATGTATGAAAGTACAATTAGGAATAATTAATTCTATGTAGCAAGGTTTTGTTCAGTTCTGCCTGACCGATGTAGTGTATAGTATGACGTCGACAACAAGAATCTCATGGTTAACAGTGATTGACATGCTGTACCCATGAAAATGAAATTGGTTTGAACAATTAAGATGTCTGAAAGTATGAGGGAACAATATGAACTTTAAAATATATATTTGATGTATAATTTACTCTCAAATTGTTTTTGTGTAACATGTGAAATTGGGACACAATTTTCACCGTGTCCAGTGTTACACCTGTGCCTTATTTATTCATGAATACAAAAATTCAGTTCAGTTAAATGTTTATGATTGGTCAGACATTGTTAACAGAAATGTCCTATGATTGTTTTTGCATGAAGACAGTAGTTGAAGCACCTGAATCAAATTGTATAGATGCATTGAGTCTGCAATGGTGTAACTTGGTGTCTTTTATTGGGGTCTATATTGGTGTCCTGTTACACATTTTGTGTCCAGTTACATCATAATTGGTGTCTCGTTACATCATACTCCCACTTGGCGCTAATTGCTAAATATCAAACTAAATAACCAGTTTTACATTTGAAACAATTAAACTAAACCTGGTAATTCATTTAAGTAGACTTAATAGATGCAAGAAACTAATTTGACCATAAATAAATGAATTGATAGTATAGTGTCCAGTTTTACTAACAGTGAAATTTATAAATCACATTTCTTTATACATAAATCTAGAAACTGTTAATATTTTTAACAATATAATAACATTAAATAGTGTAGTAACCTAATAAAGCATGGAATTTAACAAGTATTAAATATTAAAATAGAGGACACCAAAGGGTTTGTGATGTAACACAAATTCCCTGACTCCATATTATGGCTCATATGTACGTTTAACGTACGTTTAACATGCGTGGCATTTTTACCTGTGTAAGATAGATCTGATGTCCGTCCGTCTGTCCATAAAAATATTCTCGCATAATCACTGCGTCTTGGAAGAAATCGGATTTAACGATAAATGGTTTTGACGTAGTGTTTTATAAAATTATGTCCTAAGCATGAGTGATTGGATAAGACAAAAAAATCCTCCAGAATAATTACATCATTGATGAAATATACCACGTCCCTGGGAAATACTTTGGTTCCATTAAAGTAGTTTTTACTCTTTGTAATATAATATTAATTATTAGTTTGGCAATCATTGTGAAAATTTTAACCCATCATCGAAAAATAATTTATATACTTTACTCTAATTTTTGTTATTGTTTATTGTTTCAAAAGGGATAATGTCAGGAAAAAAACACTATAAATGTTTTAAAAAATAAAAAGGTTTGGTATGTCAAATCCTCCAAAATGTACCAAATTTACGGTAATCGATATATAAATTATTGTTGTTTCGACTTTTCAACATCATAGTTTCGCGTTTTCACCATCGTAGTTTCGACTTTTCACCATCTTAGTTTAGTTGTTTCGACTTAACTTAATTTAATAAATTTGCCGCGATGGCCCCAACGGGACACCGTATATAAACATGTGTGGCCATTCAACTATTTTGTTGCGCTCCCTCTGATCTGAAATCCTGGATCAACTCCTGTGTATAACGGATCAAATTGAAATAGGCATGTTGTATTTGAAAACTGTTTTACGCAATTTTAACATTTTTAAAAATACTGATATATTCCTTTTAATTAAGTCATAAAAAGTTATATCATCTGTTATCCATTGCTATTTACAGAGAGAAAATGAAAAAGAAAAAGTTACAAGAGAAGGTCAAGATGGAACACATCAGAAATCTCCACGCAGTCAGTGCTTTTTTGAAGGTAAATGTTTCAATACATTCCTTAATATCTATTAATTACTCGGTCTTAATGTCAAAGGCATAGCCCTGCTTATGTCGTCGTGATCAGTGTTTGCAGAGTCGATCACCGCCAAAATGATCATATGCAACTGGAACTTCTTTTTGTTCCTCGAATTTCATTTTGTTCATGTATTTTGTATATGCAAGCAGAAACAAACAATAAAAGTTTATTGTGGACATTGTGTTATGCATTTTTTTAAAAAAAATGATAGAATAAAACAAATGCTACAATAATACAAATAAAATTAGAAAGGCGTATGAATATTCATTAAAATCCTGCTATCAATCCTTTTAATACTTTGATTCTATTGTTGGGGTGTTTCATTGTTATGATTAGAATACCATAGCGAATTGGTTATACACTTTATACGACAGTATACATATAATTACATGTCGTTAGTTAACAATTTGCTGTGGTGGTAGATTATAATATGTAAATATACATTTAGGAAATTATTGTAATTTTATTTGGTGCTTTGGGCGATAAACATAAGTATGCATGGCTCATTAACTACCATTACACACGCACAATGTTGTTGTTATGTTAATCATCTGTGCGAAGCAGTCTTCCGAAGTATACCTAACTTATTGACTGGATACAGCAATATGTCAGAGAGCCCTGGATTAGAAACACATTATCAGAGCACACTAATATATAATTTATACCAGAAAATGTCATATCTCAATTGAAATGTAATTTAACTTTATCTCACTGACATTTTAACTTTTAGGTTCTCCAAAAACACAATACCAACCAAGACGACAAGATCAACAAGACTGAGCTAAGGAACGCTTTAAATGATGTAAGCGGCAATGGTTTTATTAACGATTATATCAATATAAATTAAATAATGATGTAAGCGGCAATGGTTATAGTACTGATTATATCAATATCATTGTAATAGTGATGTAAGTGGCATTGGTTATATTACTTATTATAGGCATAGTACCACCATTGGAAAAAGGAAGTTCTTCCGTAGGGTAGTGGCGGTTATAAATAATCCTTCTTTAAAAATGCATTTTCTTTATTTTAATGCTCATTTCTTTATTTGAATGGCATTATTGATGTATTTTGAACATTTTGACGGCATTGTCATGTTAGAATTGTGAATTAAGAAAAAAAATTGATGCTTGGAAATTAGGGTATGAATACATGTTTTCGGAAGTCGACTTTCACTTTGTCAACAGTGTACATACTGAGCAGAAATAAATCTCTTATATGACACATGCCTCCTACTTTTCTTATCATATTTTGATAGTGCAGATGGTTGATAAACAGTAAAATGTAGGTTTCACTTCTTTGGTTTTGGGTCTCTCTATGAATGACAAGCCTTCAAACTTTTATTATTTACTACAGAATAAAGAACAAAAATCACTGGTGGGTTTATACCTATATCAATATAAGTTTAATAATGATGTTAGCGGCATTGTATATATGACTGATTTTATCAGTAGTAATACACATGTAATATTGATGTAAGCGGCTTTAGTTATATTTCCTATTATATCATTAGCAATGTAATAATGATGTAAGCGGCTTTAGTTATATTTCCTATCATACCATTAGCAATGTAATAATGGTGTAAGCGGCATTAGTTATATTTCCTATTATACCATTAGCAATGTAATAATGATGTAAGCGGCATTAGTTATATTTCCTATTATACCATTAGCAATGTAATAATGATGTAAGCGGCATTAGTTATATTTCCTATTATACCATTAGCAATGTAATAATGGTGTAAGCAGCATTAGTTATATTTCCGTTTATATCAATATCAATGTAATAATGATGTAAGTGACATATAATACAATCAGGAGTGTATACTGATTTAAATATACCAATCTTAAATGTCTATGTGACAGTGTGTACGTAATAGAACATATTATGAGAGAAACGTATGTAAGCGGCCCGGTTAGTTCAGTCGCTAGAGCATTTTCCCTGTAAGCGAAAGTCCCGGGTTGGAGTCCCGAACTGGCTGACTTCCTGTTACATTGCCTCCCAATAGGGGAGAAAAATTTCAAGTGTTTACTTGAATGAAAACCACAAAAATAAGATGCTAAAATGTGTACATTAGAACTGGGTTTTGATATCAAACTATGTCAGGAAATATCACTCATCTCAATTCGGAAAAAATGTTTACTGTACGATGTTTCAAAATATTGGTCCAAGATAATTATAGTAAGTTTTTTAAAGTATAAATGTCCTTAAAAACATTAAAAAAACAAACAAAAAAACAAAGAGCTCAGTGCCATTTATAAAGACATAGATCACGTGTTTTCAGAATTTTAGTTGATTGTGTTCTTGCAACAAAACAACACGGCTTTTCTTTTTTAAATAAGATTTAATGCCATTTTAAACTATTGTTGCATATTGCATGTTATGTAACTATATATGGAATCCAGTTTTGTTGTTGGCGGAATAAATCTTAATTTTAATCAGAGTAGAGCCACGACCATCCCGCAAATAGCTGGCAAAATAAAACTCAGAAATTCATTCCCACTTCATAAAACAGTCCACAAGAAAAACAGTACTCAATAAATTGACTGAAACTCGACCTCAGCTGTTGAATCCTTCACGTATCATATTTTCTTTTCTTTGTTATTTATCTGGAGAACTAACTGTCCTATTCTACTTTATCTCAGGAGGTAACCAGTGGGTAGTGTATGGATACTTATTTTTGCATATGATATGCATGACATTTTATCCGTTTTTTTTAAGGAGCGGCAGCGGTGTTTCGCATGCGGTTTGGATTTTATTTCGACCCCTTCCAAAATATACTTAAAATACGTTAAAATGACCACCAGTAGCTTGCTGGCTCGCTTGTCGCTTGATATTTAGAGAAGTAATACCACTGTAGGTATAGTGCTCCATGTCATTTGTGTGCAGCATGATACTTCATGTGCGTGGAATAGTATTGCATAACATTGTCTCAATAAGGCAACAACAGAGTTTAGTTTATACTTATTTATTTAAGCTAGATTGCGATGAAAGCATAGAACTTAGAACTTGAGCAGCTCTCAATTCCGCTACCTAGATACAACCAGTATTGAGTGATGTGTTAAGAAATGTATCGGGTCGAGCGCGGAATCGAACTCGCAACATCTAGCGTGAGCGGCTAATTCTTTAACAGTTACACTATCGCTTTAAGAAGAGTTTATAAAATACATTTTAGCTGTATATAATGTCGGCTTGTCAGTTCTTCAATGATAAATGGTACCTTTTAAGCAGATTTTAATATTACATTATATTTGTATGTTAAACAATAAAACATGTATTGTGTACTGTAAAATATATAAACACACAACTAATTGTTACTGAGTTCTGAAATGTGTCATATTTTTCACTCACAATTCATTTCCAGTGTAATATATCCAATATATCTTTGCCCCGTGTTAAATTCCAGTAAGATTTATAACTAACACTTACATGATTGCTTCTTAATCTATTCACATGTTATTTTATTTGTATCCGATGAATTAATTTTTGTCCTTGCTTCTCAGTATATTCATTAACGTTACGTAATATCAACTACTTTGTCACCTCATTCTCTGCATTAAACATTACTTCCCAGTCTCTTAATAACGCATGTATTGTATTCTTGTTCTCGAACTGACGTTTACAGCAGTGTTCTCCTGCCCAGGATACTTTTTCTTAGTCACACAGCCGGGTCAGATTAGCTTAGTCAGTTTAGCGGCTGACTATCAATCCAGGGATCGTGAGTTCAAGTCCCCGCCCGGCAACAGTTTCAGTGATGATTGATATACGACATTGTGTCTCATTATCATTCATCTCTCACCGCTGATATAAGTGGGGAAGTTATCAGTTACTTGCGGAGATGGGGTGTTCTCGAGTACTGGTTAACCTTTCAAGATCCCAGGAAACAGTTTACGTTACCTGATCGTCTGTTAGCCCTTGATGGCATAAAAATGACGCTAAATATTCAATCAATAAATCAATCACTCTAAGTCACAGATGTGTTATCGTATCGTATCGACTTGGTAATGACTTGTGTTACATTTCTCGTCCCATCTTGTATCAACTCAATGTGGAATTAAATTGCTTCATGGTCTATCATTCACCATTGGCCACGAACATGTTTCTAGCTCTCGTGTGTGTCGAAGCATCATTGCTTCTAGTTTTTGTATCAACGCAATGTTACTTTGTTTGTGGACCGTTAAAATGTCTCGCTCTCATAATGGTCGCCTTACTGTCTCACATTGACTCACTATAACACAACATGACATCATATCATTACCTGTAGATGGTAAACATGCATATGTAAGCTTTAGGCCAACACAATATGTGTTCATTTAGCATTGTGTGTGTTAAACGTTTATATGCTCATATTATATATATGTATTTATTAATAATTGTGTGTAACACATATAACTTGCATGCAGGAATTTTAGAAGAGATTAAGACCTACAACTGTATAGTATTTGAAGCATGGCCATCTGGAAAATGTGTTCTATATATGAAAACATACATCTAATGATATTTATTTCGTTAAATAATTGAACAATTACTTGATTACCTTTGTTTCTACTGTGTAACATGTAAGAATCGCTATTTCTCAATTTGAATTAAATATCTATGGTGTGAAGGATGTCAATTAAAATGGAACTTCTTCTACTATGTACTTTCTGCTTGTTGTTAGGGTAATATCAGTCGTTCAAATATGTCAAACTTGATTTTTGGCCATTATTTAATGTTTATATTTCCAATGCATGGTGACCAACCTACTAACCGATAATATGTATTGATGAAAAGGCAATCCATTAATTGGTACATATGAACTGGAACATTGTAGTCGCCATTTATCATAACTGCAGTCACCAATTAAATACACACATACTGCAGTCCCCCAGGGTACTCGGTTAGCAGTTTAGTCGCCGTGAAATATCTGCTCAATGTTGACCAACTTCTTCTGACTTCCGAAACATAAGAGAACATATTATCTAGAATTGTCGTCTATATATGGTTCATTTTGAACTTCACCATGTGCCTTCAGTGGCGTAGCTGCTTTTACGCTATAACGCCCAGGCTTGCACATATTTTTACGTACGCATCATTATATCTCCTGAAGATACCACCCAGAATGCAGGAAATGCAATCTGAAAGTTTTCTGTTGGGGCATGCCCCCAGACCCTGCTAGAACCTGTTGGGCTTGCACATCATTTTTGGGACAGCTACTTCACTGGCCTTTGCTTAAACAGTTTTAAGTATACACATACAAAAGTCGTTTGCTTGATTTCAAAAAAAATAAAAATAAGCGAGACGAGTGATACTTAAAATACTGACCTCTATGCTTTCATTGCAATATATGCATTTTTCGACATAAATGAGATTCGTAACAAGATTATAATCACCAGTTAAGTAGTTCAGAGCAGACGTCATTGCCGCCATTTCTATATGTGATTATCTTACGAATCTTACGAGAAACATCTGTAAAGTGTTTGTGTCTGTGTGACCTTGTGTGACCTTTGAACTGATCATGATCAGTCTTGATTTCAACCTTCCATTCTAAAACAATTTATTAGCTCTTTTTCAATGTAATTCCAATTAAGTGCTCTTCAATACTTAGAATCTAGGAATTTGGTTTATTTTGAGGCAGCTGTCCAGTTACAGCTACATTTTCTGTCAAAGGAATCAACAAAATAGTTATCAAATAATATTATATTATATTAAACTACACGTGACCTGTTAATCATCGTTGGTAAAGCTTTTTTTTAAGGAAAACAACTAAATAATTGATTTCTAGCAATATTTTACTTAATGTTTATTGTAAGCAGGTTTAGTCTACAACACTTATACCTTATATATGTATTCAAAATCGCTAACAGCTAAAGACAAATTTGAATGAGCTTGAACGTAGAATCCTTCTAGGGATTTTTTATTACCTGTATAGACACGAGATGACAGTGTTCTCAGTTCATGTTTATATCCTTTGCATATTTATTAATGAGTATTGTCATTTTAGACGGAAGCATTCCCGAAACGTTACATTCAACGTCTGTTTGGGAGAAATGTGACCGTTGATGAAGCGATGGCGGCGCTGGATGAGGACGGTAACGGAGAGGCGAGTTTAGATTTATATCACCTCCATTGTTACATTGAAACCTCACTTCAGAATAACATTTATTTATTAATTTATCAGGTATGGGCTTTCAAACTCTAAATGGTCCTAGTATTGATAACCTACAAATAACAGTATAACAAAAATAGCAAAATATACATTAGTTTAGTTCATATTAATTTATTTTAGCTCGATTGTGATGAAAGCTCAGAGCTTATATGAACGGCTCACGAGTCCTGGTTAGAACCAGTTCTGAGTATTGTTTTATGAGAGGCATCGGGACAAGCTGGAGATCGAACCCCATCCTCTGGCGTGAGCAGCCAACACTCTATTCATTACACTACCAGCCCGCTTCCAACATTAAACACAATACTAGTATTCTCATTATATATTATATGTATTGCATATTTTTAAATATTGTTTTCGTATATCGTATATCTATAATTATTAATATTGTATATCTAGAAATTATAATTGTAAAGCACATGGCAAAGTATATCTAGTTATTGTTATGAGGAACTTATTTGAAATGTCTTTTTCAGGTATACTACCATGAAATCGTTCATTTCATCGAGAGAACAGGGGTTTCGCTGCAAGCTCGTTTCCTTGGCTACCAACGGAAGGAAATTAAAGGATTGTTCTCATTCTTTGACACACTGCAATCGGCGTTACTACACAATGTCAAGAGAATATTTGTTGAGGTATGATTGTGTGTCTACACGGCTGACACCGGTAGTACAGTTTCCAAAGCGCTTCATTGTAACATTCATGTCCAAACACAATGAAACAATGCAGCATTTATGTGAGCTCAAATTCTTTACTGGTTAATGGTCTGTTATAATAAAGAAAAAGAAAACATACCTTGATCAAGGTTTTTTTTTTATTCAGTGGTTTTGTGATAATTTCCAGAGTAATAACATGTTAGTTATTTGTCTACGGTGTGGTTCGAAATACCAATTCTAAAAACGTCACAGTATTGCCATGAATCTGTTATCAGCATCAATTTTTCAGTGTTGATTTCTAAAGAACTGTCCATTTACACATGATAGGAAAAATCAAATCATTGCAATACAAATCCCTGAAAAAAAGAAAGAAAAAGAGCATGAAAGTTTTACTTTTACCTCCTTCATCTGTCCGGAGTATTCAAGGGAGATAATAGTGGCGTGAGTCCTTCAGATGTTATTTTGGTTTAATCATATCTTATTTGTAATAGTTTACAGTATTAAGGTCTCACTACATAGTCGAATTTTGTTCTTTGTTCTATATAAAGTAAGGTCTAGGAATTCAATGGTAAAAAAAGAATTCCATAGTATTTTTTTTTCATAGCAGGAATGTATACCCACATAAAAATGCACAATAACTGGTAGGTTGACCACATTGGTTTTTTTTTAAAAGAGAGTGCAGTGACACCCTGAGATTTATTGAAAAAAAGGAGTCCTCAAATGCTCATAAATACATGCATATGTTGAAATCCTATAAAAGTCACTTTTTTAACACCACTGATGTCTTATTGCAGTATATGCTATGCCAACGTTTGCTCTACTCATCTGCAGCAAGAAATCAAAACCACTATGAACCATTTTTAAAATATTTCATAACCAAAGTACATAGGCCTTTTTTTAAGCGTAAGAATCTTGCTACCGTGGTAAATAGGTGGGTAACTGTGTAGTGAGACGTATATGATATATATACAAACAATTTTGTCAAAAGGATTGGAATGAAATAGCTTATGGAATTACTTTCCTTGATACAATATAATTACACGAAAAAAATTATAACAATGTCGGTTTCTAGCATAGTTTACAAGATAAGAACATGTATAATGAATAAAGCATTTTAATGTAAAGATGAATGAGACAATGTTAGTTGTTTCAATGTAACTTTATAACCATGGCGGATTAAGCAATCGTGACTAATTCATTTTCAAGTATCTTTTGTACATTAGAAATAAGCTCTTTAAACAAACAGTATAATTATATTAGTAAATGTTGCTCACATTCTCACATCTTTGGCTTCATTGAAATACAAATGTGTTTTTTTTCCTTTCAAAGGAACGTGATATAGACAGAACTGTCGGTATTAACACTGGTCACGTGGGTACATCAGATTTCACGTTGGAGATTGAAGACCGAGAGTTTGTTGTTGAGGTAAAATTACGTAAAATTAAAATGTGTCTTTTTTTCTCTTATTAAAGCAAAAAACATCTGAATATTGCTTAGAATCACATTCACTTCCATTTATTAGAATTTAATAGTGTTTAATTTTGACAATTGAGTGGACAGAACCACGGTGTTCACACTATGCAATGGTTAGGTTAATGAAGTTGTAACAGAATTAACGTGTATGATTTATGATAATGAATGTACAAATAATATGTACAAACGTAGTATAACAACTATGGATTTATAAGATTGTTTGTTGTTGGGTTTTTTTTTTCAAATAAAGACAATTATTATAAAAATGAAATAACCATATATTCTATTAAGAATTTAATTTAAGAGGTATTGATTACAAAAAAAGTGCCAGACGATTAGTTAATGTACTTTACAAGCTAACCCTATAAATAGACATTTTGTTTTTCTACTTCCTGTCTGATAAATTTTGCTTTAAACATATTTAAACACAGTTAACACACAAGAGTATGCTTTCAGTTTTCGGTACAGTAGGCACTGCTCGTCATATATACGTTTCATTTACAGGTATTAATAACATGTTTGCCCAATGGAAATGCAACATTCAATGTACATGCGTACTTACAAACATGTACTTTAAAGTAGCATTACCAGTAAGTTATAGCGTTTAAATGCGACACCAACACTGGTATAATTGTAATGCATGCAATACCTAATAACGAAGGATGAAGGAACTGGCCGAGTATGTCCGATTGCAACAGGCGCATGTGAAAATATCATTAAAAATGTTATGATACGTTTCGTCAACAGAGCAGCTAACTTGCATAGTAGAACAAATTTTCAGTAAATATACATTTAAACACAATTAATTTACGAGCAAGCGAGGTATTAGTTATTTTTAATCCATGAAAGGTAGGTAATGTGAATTCACGAAAATGTTTGCCATTCATAAATAAGTCATCTATCTCTTTATTTTAACAGCAAGGCAAGCGGTCAACTGAAGCTTTCTTGAAGTATTACATCGTGAACCACTGTCTGGCAACGACAGAAGCACAATCACCAGTCAAAACTATCATACCGACGGACCAACCAAAACTCGATGTCGTATCGGAAGTTCATAATGCACAAAATGGGGACAACGCTCGGGACAGGTCTGATCATGACCTTGAAACTAGTGCAGACAATCAAAATGAAATTATGAACTTTGAAAATGCGGAAACTGATAAATTACTTGACTCTGACCGAAGTGCCAGTGATGTTGAAATAGCTTTTGACGGCAATTCGTCTAAGTTACAACTTCTGCATTTACAAAAGGGTGAGATCAAAGAGGATACTTGAATACATTTTGAAAATGACGTCATTTTGTTATATCGCTTTAGGGCCTCGCACACTTCCAGCATTCTATTTAAATCAGAACTGGTTTTTATCATGTTTTTGTTCAATAATATTGAAAAATTTCGATGAACTCATTTCGTTGATGGTTAATTCAGTTTGGGTTCTTGATGTGATATTTTGATCAGTTTTTAGGTCAGGTGATGAGAAATTGTAAGGTAGACATTGGAGATTCCAATATTTTCATAGATGATGTGACGAATTAAAAGGACGAATGTACATGGGCATTTTTATTAAAATATGTAAAAAAAGCTGTATCCAATAAATTGTGTGGGTGGTTGTATGTCCATGTGTGTGCGTGCGCTTATGTGTATGTGTGTGTACGTGCATCTGTGTGTGCACATATGCTTGTGGTTCGTGTGTGTGTGTGTGTGTGTGTGTGTGTGTGTGTGTGTGTGTGTGTGACAAATGTCATAAAATATATTTATAAGAATTGAATCCGATCATCTTGAAACAATACTTCTGTGGCGTGCTTCTGTGTCATTTAAGTTAAATGTCTTACATGCTTCATACCATTAGCCTTTCTTTATTTCGTTTATATTCAACAACGAATGTATATAATAAATGTGGAATTCATGGTCTAGTGATGATCGAAGGATGGTGGGTTTGATCCTCTCCCTTGGCTATGTGTGGTACACTTGAGCAAGGCATTTTTTCTGTATATGCATAGTACTGGTGCTACCCAGGAATACTTTGAGCATGATTTGTTATAGTTGTAAGAACTTGTCTCACGATTGATAAAAATAAAAAATCGATAAAATAAATAAGTTTAGTTTAAAATATGTTATAGAATCATTATAGACATTTGTGATACTATATCTTGGAATAAAGTCACGTGATCTTTTTCAGATTTATACACATTATAAGTTTCACAGTTTCGAAGTTCGAGACCCATATAATAAAATTCCTTCTTTAAACCCATTAAAATTTATTTTTGTGTAAATGATTAACTGCAAATGCTGCTGTTTATCGTGAATTTCTAACTTTACTACTGGTTCCGGTATCTTAAAACAGCAAGTACAATCTCAAAAAATATGACGTAAAATTCAGTTTGTATACCAAAAAGTCTCGTGTTTGGTTCCATATAGACTAAAACTACAGTCAGAGTACAACAAATAATTCATGTGTCTGCCCCCATACCTGACCTTAACTTCAGTAAGGGAACAAAGACTTACTCATGTGCTCCATATAGGGCTTAAACTGTAGTTTGTGTACCCATGTGGTTGACTCCATATATACTGAACGGAACAGCTAACACGCCACCTGAAAATAGGAATTGAATTAGAAAGACTGCTATATCAAATAATTACATACTTTTCTGTTTATGTCGTATATAAACTTTGATAACGCTAATTAATATTTTGAGGAAAACATTTAAAATACAAAAGTGGTGGGTTACTGTTCCGTTCAGTATATGATGCAAACTTCAGTTTTGGCATATTAACTCAACTTTGGTGATATACATATTTGTGTTAGAGAAACGAAGCATCAGTAAAGAAACAAAGCATACTCATAACAGAACTTCCACGACATATTATTTTTATTTTTATGACTAAATTGTGTTATTTAATTATGCTGTAGTAGGCTTACTTTTTATTGAGAAAATTAAAAAAAAAAAATCTTAAAGTTGTTTGAGTTTTAAATATTGAATTATAAAACACATCAACTGTAACAACAGTGTGTAGCCTGTTGCTTAACTTAACATGTATAATATATGGATAGAAGAAATCACGTAACTATTAACGTTTACCATGCACAGATGGGATTCACGTGACTATTACCGTATACTATAAACGGACGAAAATCACGTCACCGTTGATACCCCGTCCAACGTCTACGTTAAATTTAAGCGGCTTCTATGTCGCATTTTTGGCGTCAACTGGTACTTCCTGTTGTTTTTATGCAAGCGGTTGTGCTGTGTAATAGATCATGGTTAAAGTGTTCGTTTTTTATATTTTTTTTATAAAAATAAAGCATTCAAATTACCTTTTTGTTAAACCTAAATCAGCAGGCCCTGGTTTCACTAAACTTCTTAAGTTGAGTATTTCCTCAAATTCAAAGTTCCACTTAATTGAGATTTCTCAAGTTTTCTGTTTCACGAAATTTCTCAACTCAGATTTGAGGATCATCTATTGAGGGAAATATTTGAGATTGTTTATTCCAGTCGCAAGCCGCCCAAATGCGGAGTTTTCAATGTGGAGGTAGGAAAGTCGATGTTTTTGTTAACAGCTCGCACGAAAACGCGGTAAATTTCAATAAAATATGGTGTAAAATTTAAGTCAATGCAAAACGAGCGGTAGCATCATTTATACGTTATTGTCAATCTAATGTTGTTTATTTAATACTTTAACTAATTATTTTCTGCGCTTTTATAAAAAGTGAGGATGAAGTGAAATGATGTATATACTGACGTCACATCACTTGTGTGCGAGCAATCAATAAAATGTGCAATCTCATTAAAATCATCTCCTATTTACGGAAGATCGTGTACTTTAGTCAGATTGTAAAATGTGTTCAGGTGCGGAGCAGGGTGGAGTCCCAGCTACTGGCTGAAACCGGCTAAGATTAAGACCAAACCCGATGAGCAACACGTTACATGTACACAATCCATGCTGACGTGCATGCTTTTCTATCTAAAGTGCAGTCTTAACTTGTCAATAACATACTGAATAAACATTTCAGGTACAATGTTCAAGGAATGACAATGTTATCCTCATAACATTTGTCTGTGGTATACTGATGTTAGCATTCTTTGAAGTTCTGTATAACTAACTGCATAACCCTAATCTATGTAAAACTGTTATCAAGTCCTTTCTCCTTGTCTTGGGAGTTTTGAGACCTGTCTTAACAAATACTTTATTATTTGTCAAGTTAAGAATTCTCTCCTTCAATAACACAAATTACCTATCAATTTTCAAAGGACGTTCATCGATTTTATTTTTTCCATCATGATGACCTATATTTAGTGTATCTGATTTGGCATTCAGTACGAAAGCTATCAAGTTGTATTTCGAACTAACCTATTGTCTTTGTTACAGTCAACATTCCACGATTCCTTTTCATTATCATTTGAATTACTGTTCATATTTTTAAGTCAGCATTTATCATTTGTGCAGCTTAAAACAACACTTTATTCTCGTAATTATTCGGAACATCATAACCCCTGTCATACCAGTCTGGAATTGGTATGTAATTCTATTCTACGTTTTGTTTGAAGTCCAAGAATGCTGATATCAATTTGCCAGCTGATAAAGAAGATGTACAAAGCAAGTCGGATTTTCAACTTTCTTGGGGCCAAATATAATATAATAGAATCAGAATATGTTAAGCACAATCATTGCTTGGCAGTATGAACTAATGTTGAACTTGCTGAGATGTGTCCACTTTTCTTTATCTAAAAAACCTTGCAATTCAGCGCATTGTTTCTCGTATGCTTCACTGTACATTGAAAACGAATTTTGACCTGAACATTCATCATCTCCTCAAATTCTGTACATATTTTATGATAACATCATTTTTACACAGAATCATGGCGAACATTATCAACAAATCAAATCTATTTGCTTATTATAAATATAGTAAAATAAGCATTAATGTATTTAAGAATTATGATCATATTACCAGTTCTGGTGTTTAATATTATCAGAGAGAACAATTATTATTCAGACACTCGTGTCAAAATTTATGGAGATTGCTTTTATAGATCAATCTCCAAATCGCATTTTGGTCACCAAAACAGACATACTGAGTTGCGCATCAGTACAGTATTCGAACTCTCGTTTATCAAATTTTAGAAAGGTCTCTCCAGAATGAAGTGCTAATTCAATCAGAAGTGGGCAATATTCTTCTATTGTACATTTTTTTGCAGCTGTAAATGTATTAAATTGTCCAATATATAGCATTTACCCACTGGTTCAAAACATTGCTGTAAATACAAGTGCCCTTACCATGTGCCCTTATCTATTTTATGTTGACACATACAGAAACTTCTGATCTTGAACACTGGAATCCAAACCACTTTGTTACATGTTTTCCAAATTCACTCCTTCGTTCAAACGATGAGCCTCCTGCCAAAAATTTGAAAACTAAAACGAACCATGACGACATCAATGAAACTGAAACTACAGCCAATGGTAGTAGGAGGACGGCGACTTATTTGGAAGAAACAAACCAATCAGAGAGGACAAAAACAGGAAAGCGGTGACAAGAATACTGCAGCAATCGTTAGAGAAACGGATCACGTGGGAGAAAAAGACGCGGGTCGAATCGTGAAAATAGTAATGATTTGGATAAAAGTGTCGATGGATTTATCAAAATTGACATTTGCAGAGAAAATACGCTTTGGATAAACTAGAAAAATCCAGATCTGTTTTTAAATATGAAGCCCCAGTATATTTCTAAAGGAAAGGGAGATAAAAAAAAGTCAAAGATTTGTCTTTTCAAATGGATGATACAGTATAAATGGCTTACATATACTAGTAGCCATATTTTGGATGGCTGACTGTGTACTTGCTGCGTAATATTCCTTTAAAAGAGCTTGAAAAGTAATAACACATTTGTAACAAGGTCATTCCTTAGAAAAAAATCCTCCCTGTCAAAACATGAAAATTCAGAGTACACTAATATGGCAAGACTCGTCTATCAAACAACAAAGTCAATCTTGAAAGCCCACTTCCTCCTTACCATACAAAATAAACAAACAGAACCAGGCAGTCTATGACCGTAATGGTGAACATATCCGAGTGAACATTACTCACCAAAAAAATGTGTGAACGTATCTGCGTGAAAAAAGATGATGTGACCACACCTCTATGAACATAACTTTTTTACATTTAAGGGAGTATGTCAGGAGAAAACGCTATAAATGTCTTAAAAAATAAAATGATTATTAAAATGGATAAGGCCATTATAAATTAATTGCTAAATTAACATCCAAATTTTTCTTAAAAATGGGTAGGGCGGAAGGATTTTAATTTTTTATTTTTTGTTTTCATCATTAATTTTTTTATAATAAAAATAATATGGGTCGGGGCGGCATGAAAATTAAGGGTTGGCCTGGGATGATAATCTAGCAATTAGTTTATTATAGCCTAAAATGCATATCATTATCTACTTGCAATATGAACAGGATAAGTGAATATATACAGGGGTAACATGTTTTTAAACAATTTGAACAGTTTGAAAAACGCGACTGGTAAAATAATAGTTTCTCATTTGTCTATTTGTAAAGCCTATTTTACGTTAACCTGTCCGGTCCAACAAGTAATCTGAAGCAAATATACAAAGCAATATACCTAATTTAAATTCTTAGGAAGGTAATCACTTTGAGAATATTTGATATTTAAACAGACTACCACCTAGGGACCTTAGATCTCATTCCTAGGGAGTGAAAAGACAATAAATTTAAAATAAAATACATAACTATTTAAATGCATCAAGGGGGATAACCCATGTAGCTTTTCTGAAAGACATTTTGAGTAGTCTCCCCTGTTAAACTGGACCTCCTGGTATACATTTATATTTGAGTGACTCCTAGTAAAGCATGGCTGAGTCAGGTATGAACCATTCTTTGTTCATATGTTTTACTATCTTTACATATACAAGATATTTAGCTATATATACATTTTATTATATACATATATATTATGCTTTGATGAATTTATTATTATTACAAACAATTTTTTTTATATATATTTTGTACATATTAGCTTGTTTACAGTGTTCACACGCATTAGGGGCGGATCCAGGATTTCAGTTTAGAGGGGGGCACACTTAGAGGGTGCAGCACAAAATTTGAACAGGCATACATGTTTTTCATTAGATATATAGTGGATGTTGATAAAATATGGCAGTTAATGGGGGACAAGGTTTTCAAAGAGTAGATTCGCCACTGCATACCTCTATGTTACATTATGCACGACCACAGGGACTGGTGACAATACATATTCTATATCCCTGTATATACATATGGTATTATAATGTCTGTATACTATACTGCCACTACTGAGAAGGGATCACGTGTCGGGCAGTAATGAAATCTACCAATAGAAAGCAGAGGCATATAAACACTCTGTAACTAAGTCACTGTTAAAAGCAAGTTTAATATCTTCAAAAACTGTACCTCATCAGTTGAAATATAAAATGACGAAAATACCCTTACAAACAGTAGTGAAATATTTAAATGTTAGTGCAGGGGCAGATCCAGGATCTTAGTTTAGAGGGAATGGACAACACAGAATGGGCATACATGTTATAGTGGATTTTAGTATAGAAAGGGGTGGGGTTTAAAGAGTAAATCCACCATTGTGGAGCACAAGCACTTGAAATTCTAGCCATTAAAGATGCATCTCCTAAACAATATTCATTGAATCTTAAGAGGAAGGTCCCATTCGAATATAATGGTTGATTCCGGCCTTGTTTCTTATTTATGAGAAATTCGTTAATACACAGGTCAGCATTTTCTTTTTTTTTTATTCGTCATTGTTTTAGCGATTTAGTACTTGGCCAACAAAATTAAAGATTTTTAAAACAAAAGTGACAAAATACAATATACGTTATTGAACAGAATATCCAGGATATGTGGTGTTTGATATAAACGTGCAGTTTTACTGCTTAGATTAAAACAATATCGGCGATATAGGCGAGGCTTCTTTAATAACTAAAATCCTGTTTGTCTATTCCAATATTCATATGATTATATAAGCTCCTGTGATTAGTCTTGTTGAGAATATAACATATCATTATCTGGACTTGCCTATATAAAATGGTTTATCTGTTGTTGTTGTTGCCGTTGTCGTTGCCGTTGTCGTTGTCGTTGTCGTTGTCGTTGTTGTTGTTGTATAGTGTGTACATCACGACAATTTTTCATTTATGTCGTGATGGTGTCTACTGTAGAAGTATTCTGTGCACTGCCACACTGGAGTATCATACCACAGACATATGGTATGAAACCCCACCCAGTCACATTATACTGACACCAGGCCGAAGAGACCTAGAACGATCTTGTAAATGGTCAGCGCCAATCGTGGAAGCTTCTAGTACCATTTGTCAAGTGTTTGGTCTGACCCAGCGGGGGATCGAACCCACGACCTTCGGCATGCGGGGCGTATGCTCTATCCCTACTGAGATCTTTTTTATCCATTTTAATAATTATTTGATATTTTAGACATCTAAAGCGTTCTTTTTTCAATGTAGATATAACTAAATTCTCAAGGGAAAATATGAAAATGAAAAGAATGTGATTATGAATTATAGAAGTTTCATATTGCAATACAATTTCAAAATATTTTGTTTCAATATTAAGCATAGTTTTTATGGCATCGCGGACCAACAGACAATCATTTAATCTAACCACTCTTTCCTGGGATCCTGGAAGGTTAACCAGTACTCAAGCACACCCATTTCTGCACGAACAAGATACACTTTCCCACTTAATCAGCAATGAGAGGCAAATGACAACGAGACGATATGTTGTACATCAATTATCACGGACACTGGCTGAGCAGGGATTCGAACTCACGGCCTCTGGATTCAAAGTCATATGCGCTTCTGACTGAACTTACCCGACTCTGCATCAAAATATTGTAATTAATGTTCTATAGTCTAGTTATCAATATTTCGTGGTCTTGTATTTACCTTTACATTGCTAGCCAGAAAGTTGTGTTTTCAGGAAACACAATGAAAGATAAGGTTGCCATAGTAACTGGTGCATCAAGTTGGATAGGGAATTCTATTGTTATAGCACTGGCATCCTCTGGAGCCAGGGTTGTCATGGCAGCCAGAAGATTTGACCTCCTGAAGGAGATAGAGACAATTATCACCAATAATGGTGGTACAGCTTCATCTATGAAAACTGACGTCACAAGGAGAGCTGACGTAAAAGGTAGGAGTATTTATATCAAGTAATGTAGACCCAGACCAGCCTGCAAGTAATTTGTAGACAAGTCAGTGTCTTCATTTTGAACCTGTCAGTAAATTATTTTTTACAGCTGCTCTGTATGCTCTGTCGGAAAACGAGAATGGAAGGGTCCACTATAAAATAAATTAAAATGTTAACCAAGTTAAATAATAGAAAGATGCAGAACATACAAATGCCTAGGGCCCAAATATACAATCCCAAACTTTACAAATTCTTCAGTGCAGATTCAAAGTCATGAAAAAATAACAAAATTATGTGTTCCACAAACACTATCATACTGCCAAAGTATGTTTATAAGCCTAAAAAATATTTTTAAAAAAAAAAAGAATTTGTTTATTTTATATGTGAATACAGCTGGGAGACGTTACAACACCAATATCACATAACAATACAGATAAAGAGGTCAGACACGTGTGTTGAAGTTTTGTCTGACTTTGAGAAGTGAATAAAAGAATCATATGAGTGGGGGAATTTCTTGCATTAAACTGCCTTGTTTATGAAATTATATACATGTAGTTATCTGATAGTAAAGTACAGTTAAGCAGGTTACAATTTCAGAATGCTGGGTAGAGTTAGCTTAGTCAGTAGCATGTCCGACTATCTTTCCAGGGGTCGCTTACGAGAAAGAATGATTGCATTTCTTATCCCATGAGAAAGAATAACTGCTCTTCTAATCCCACGGGAAAGAATGATTGCATTTCTAATCCCACGAGAAAGAATAACTGCTCTTCCAATCCCACGGGAAAGAATAAATGCTCTTCCAATCCCACGAGAAAGAATAACTGCTCTTCCGATTCCACGGTAAAGAATAAATGCTCTTCCAATCCCACGAGAAAGAATAACTGCTCTTCCAATCCCATGAGAAAGAATAATTGCTTCTAATCCCACGAGAAAGAATAACTGCTCTTCCAATCCCACGGGAAAGAATACTTGCTTTTCCAATCCCACGAGAAAGAATAAATGCTT
Organism: Panopea generosa; assembly: GCA_029582155.1. Taxonomy (NCBI): domain Eukaryota; kingdom Metazoa; phylum Mollusca; class Bivalvia; order Adapedonta; family Hiatellidae; genus Panopea; species Panopea generosa. Next base: position 31,981,420 of record CM055909.1, on the reverse strand, counting down.
TTCCAATCCCACGGGAAAGAATAATTGCTTTTTAAATCCCACGAGAAAGAATAAATGCTTTTCCAATCCCACGAGAAAGAATAACTGCTATTCCAATCCCACGGGAAAGAAAAATTGCTTTTCCAATCCCACGAGAAAGAATAATTGCATTTCCAATCTCACGAGAAAGAATAATTGCATTTCCAATCTCACGAGAAAGAATAATTGCTTTTCCAATCTTACGAGAAAGAATAATTGCTTTTCCAATCCCACGAGAAAGAATAATTGCTATTCCAATCCCACGGGAAAGAAAAATTGCATTTCCAATCCCACGAGAAAGAATAATTGCTTTTTAAATCCCACGAGAAAGAATGATTGCTTTTCCAATCCCACGAGAAAGAACAACTGCTCTTCCATTCCCACTAGAAAGAATAACTGCTTTTCCAATCCCACGGGAAAGAATAATTGCTTTTCCAATCCAATGGGAAAGAATAATTGCTATTCCAATCCCACGAGAAAGAATAATTGCTTTTCCAATCCCAAAAGAAAGAATAATTGCTTTTCCAATCCCACGGGAAAGAATAATTGCTTTTCCAATCCAATGGGAAAGAATAATTGCTATTCCAATCCCACGAGAAAGAATAATTGCTTTTCCAATCCCAAAAGAAAGAATAATTGCTTTTCCAATCCCACGAGAAAGAATAATTGCTTTTCCAATCCCACGAGAAAGAAGAATTGCTATTCCAATCCCACGAGAAAGAATAATTGCTTTTCAAATCAAATGAGAAAGAAAAATTACTTTTCCAATCCCACGAGAAAGAATAATTACTTTTCCAGTCCCACGAGAAAGAATAATTGCTTTTCCAATCCCACAAATGCTTTTCCAATCCCACGAGAAAGAATAAATGTTTTTCCAATCCAACAAGAATGAGAAACTTTTCTTCTGTCCGATATTTCGTCATGTTTTTAGTTTAAAATCTATGATTATTTTAATGAATATTATTATGATTAGGTGTTTTGTTACTGCTGAAGAATAAATAAAAAAATAAGATTTAAATTGAAAAATTTACAGAGAGAAATATATGGGTTATAGCAAGAACTTGTATATCTCTAGTTTAGTTTAAACTTATCTATTTTACTTCGATTGTGAAACAAGTTCTTACAACTTAGACAAATCACGCTCGAAGTCTTCCTGGGTAGAACCAGTACAAAGCATATGCGGAAAAAAAAATGTCTTGCTCAAGGACACCACACATAGCCGTAGCGGAGGATCGAACTCACGACCCTCCGATCATGGGTTTGGTGCAATACCGCTGGACCACGCGCTCCATATCTCTATGGGTTATAGACAAATAAGAAAAGAAAACATTCTTCTGTCTTATGATATATATTTTGTAATTTGTAATATTGTATTACCCCATCCCTACATAAACAGAATACATTTGACTAAATCAACTTGTTTAAATGTTTGCTTTCAGACGCATATTTGTCGTATATGCGCACAGAGCTGGGATTATTAAAATATTTGCAAAAGTAAACACTCACAAGTCAATTAAAGTATGCGCGTCGAAAATAAGAATATAAACGTTACCTATCCAAGTACTCTGAATAACGGGTGTGCGTGTATTCAGCGTATATTGGTGGAAAGGACATGTGAATGCATACAACATTTAGTGTTTTTGTGAGCCGTTGATACTTAAGTCTGTACATGAATATCCAGATATATCTTCCATTTATAGTGGGTTGTGTTCAAATACAATAATATTCAGCAGCTTTCATTATTTTAAATAATGTCCGTCTGAACAACATTGGGTGAAAAGCTACGACTGTTTGGGTATTTATTGCTAAGTTTTAAACTAATTGCTATCGTATGTATCGGCCACATAATTTTTAATGATTCTAACTACTTATTGACAGTATTTTAAATTGTTGTTGAAATGGGAATTGTCTAGCTACCAGTAAAACAAGTTTCTTACATTGTGAATGCCTAATGATGATTTTAAATAATGAATAACGTATGTGTCTTTCAATTTCTAACCATAGAACCGTGCTTGAGTCATTGCCTTACTAGAAACAAGATGTTTTATTGAGTAAATAAAGGCCTACGGCCCAAAATACAACAATAATTGTTGATCATTGATGTTTTACAAAGTTGTGTTACAATATATTAAATATACATTTGAAGTGTCTGAAAAGCGGTACAGTATATAATGTGGAACCATGTTTTATCTATTATTTCAAACAGTTTTGTTATAAAAAGAGCAATTTTTCTAATAGTCTCTGGATTTTCGCTTTGAAGCAATCTGTATGTTCTGAATGGCCTATATACCAATTATACAGATGGGTTTCTCAAACATGAGTATACTTAGAACAATTAAAAAAGACATGGTATTCGTTTTCTATCACCATTATATTGGAATTTAAGAAACAAAATAAACATATTCTATTTTCTCTTTCAATGTTAAAATGTCGACCAATTTCAATATTTAGTCTGTGAGAGGAGCATCTAAAACGTGCAAATGTTCGTTTGAGATTGAACGAAAGGTCAATGTTTAAATATCTTTAAGGATTTAATAAGGATTTAATATGTTTATATGTATCACACCTGGGTGAGTTGATTATATCAACATGCCAAGTTTGATTTATACAATCTGAGATCCTTCATTTAAATGTTAAGACAAATAGGTTAATGTCACCAACATCTTGTGCTAGCCAAACATACCCAAACCCATACCTATACAATAATGTTTTAACGTTTGTGGCCCAAGTTTATCTACCAATATCGTCTAGAGATTTCAACATTTTGTAACAGTTCTTAGGAAAGCGATTGTTGGACATTTGAAACAATTTACACCATTATTTTATGCACTTGGTATAATATATTACACATAACATATCACACTCTCCAAGAGCTACAGAATTATTAACAGTAGAATTAATACCTAGAAAAAGTTTACAAAATTGTACTTGTATTTTTTGTATCTTGTCGGCGTATTCAAATCCCCAGATTTCCGAACCAAATGTGAGTATTGGCACTACCATCGAATCAATTAATTTAAATATATCTTTATGCATAAAACTTTCAAACGTCCTCTGATATCCTTAAATTGAAAATATTGTCTTCCTAGCCTGCACAGCCAATTTACACTTAGCAGATGTCCACGAAAGTTTAGGTGTAAAAAAAAATCCCATATATTTATATACAGATGTCGTGTTTACATTATTACCATTAAAGGACCAATTTGCAAAATTTCGCAGTGGACCGCCATTTCTAAATACTATTATTTCAGTTTTCTTGATGTTAACCTGCATGCCCGTGTTATCAAAAAATTAAGAAATTGCGTTGAGCTGTATTTGTAAGTTCCTTGCTGTGTCCGCACAGTTAGCTACGTCGTCCGCAAAAAGTAAGCAAATACTATCTGGTATATCATTAGTAATAAATATTCCATTATGACATTTCTCTCAGATGTGGGTACAAAGGTCATTTATGTTAAGACTAAAAATTATCGGCGAATTTAAATCACTTTGTCTCGCTCCAATATTGCATTTAAATGGCTTAGTAAACTTGTCTCCAACCCTAACATATGACTGGATGTTCGGATACATTTGTATTAACACATATAACACAATAACAATATTGCTCAACAATAGTATCGAACCCACAACACAACCAGACCAAACAGCGCACACACAGTACCGTAACCATGGCCGTGCCCTTCATGCCATGCCACCAGTTTGTGACATTTCAATGCAATAAATCAGCAAATCACTGGTGCCTATATCTCATAACTATAAGCGATATTCAATTTTGTAATGTCATACGATTTGTCTCGCTGATTTCAGACAATACACGTGATATATCCTAAAACTTGTTTTAATTCTTAATCCACTTTCCTTTGGAAACTTAAGCGAAGATTATTACCGGTATAATAACTGTGTTTTAATCGTTCGACAATACCTCGGATTAATATTAAATACACACTAATTGTTTGCAGTATTGTTCCATGTTTTGCTGGTCTGTATTATACTGGCTATGTTACGTCTATTATGGATTGACTCGGCGAAATATAATACTGTACGTGATCAATACAGATAGAATATTAATAACGAACTTTATTTCGATTTTGTTTTCATTTTTTTTCTGGGTAAACGGTGCTTATGACACGAACTATTTGTCTCCAAACACGTGTAGTCATAGAAACAGGGGGAATGAAAATAAATAATGGTATAATGACATCGAATAAAAAAAGATTTCATCATTTAGTCAATGATGAATAATGTGGTTTTAGAGCTGTGGACGTGCTAGCTGTAGTGTGATTTGTGATTTTCTGGAAACGGACATAAAACCGTTTTTTGGCGTGTAAGCTACGTATACGGCATTTGGACAGTCAGTGTGTGTATTACAAGGCAGTTCCGAGTAGATTATTTCATAATCGGATTTAATGACACTACGGAAATGTTTCAAAAGTAATTTTAGATTGTAATTATAAAGTGTTATAACCGTTTATTTAAAAAAATCAGTAGTTGATTGTGATCAAATATTAACAAATACGAAAATTAAAGTTGGCTCACTATTAAAGTATATCATGTTTTTTCCTGTAGCTGAAATAATGTAAAGTGACAACAGACTTAATCTGCACATGCTTAGAACTGATTCTAATTGAAATCACCGAGTGATATTTGTGCTAGTGTAAAAACTTGTTTCACAGTTTATGTTATATATTAAATAAGTTCCCGACAGCTGCAGCCGAGATACGTGCGAGTTGTTCCGACAAACATGGCGGCCACAATGAACTATACGGAGGTACGTAATTCTGACATATACAGTAACTGTGTTGTTTTCACAACTTCCTGAAATCGAAAGTATAACTTTAATATGTTTGAAAACACTTCAAAACACAGACAATGATGTGTTAAACAAATACTGGTAAATGCAAAGTATTTTTTCTCCCCCCAAAAATGTGTTTTTCTTATAATACTTAAGTTTTGAAAACATCGGCAGCTCGAAACATCGGAAAATTCAAGATATTCCTTTGTCCGAGTCGACCTCGAATCGGCGAAGTTTCACCGTTTTTATAACAGTATCAAAATTGTTCATGCTGTGCAAGGAGAAAAGAACCAAATACTGTAAAGAATGTACACTACAGTAAATAGTGAAAAACATGAAGATCGTATTAATGCCTTTATTACATATGTATCACTTTGCATACATAACTTCTTATCACAGTCATAGCACTGTATATTATATACATATATCACATATAAACATACAGGATCAGGTTTGAATACCAATGATACATTTAAACTTCAGCATTAATACTGTTATATATACAATATTATACTGTAGTATATACAATAGTATATACTGTCATATATACACTTATACATTTCATATACTGAAGTATATACACTTATATACTGTAGTATATACAATTATATACTGTTATATATAAAATTATATACTTTAGTATATACACTGTACAAACTGTCATATATAAACGTATATACTGTAATATTAACACTTATATACTGTCATATATACACCTATACACTGTAGTATATACACTTATATACTGTATATTATACACTTTTAAACTGTAGTATATACTAAATACTGTGATATATACAATTATATACCGTAATATATATAATTATATACTGTTATATATACACTTATATACCGTAATATATAATGTTATATACTGTAATATAAACACTTATATACCGTAATATATACACTAATATATTGTTATATATACACTTATATACCGTAATATATACTATTATATACTGTTATATATACACTTATATACCGTAATATATACTATAATATACTGTTATATATACACAAATATACCGTAATATATACTATTATATACTGTAATATATACACTTATATACTGTAATATATACACTAATATACCGTAATATATATAATTATATATTGTTATATATACACTTATATACCGTAATATATACTATTATATACTGTAATATATACACTTATATACCGTAATATATACACTTATATATTGTCATAATTAAACGTATATACTGTCATCAAATACCTTTTTAAACTGCCATATATACTACACGTATTATATAATTCCATATATAATTCCATATATACTATTTCTCACACACACACACACACACACACACACACACACACACACACACACACACACACATGATTATACACTGTCATATATACAATTAAATAATGCCACTTATACAAGTTTATACTCTCGTATATACACGTATATACTGTCATACATACTATTCAATACGCATTCATTTATTTGATTGCCGCAGGTGCGATGTATTTTACGGAATTTAAAAGCTTACTATAAGACAATAACCGCATTAAATAGATGTTCTATTTTAAACAATAGAAATAAATGAAGGGGGGTGCTGGAAACAACTAGAGCATACACTCATGCCGATATCTAAAATACTAATAATAATAATAATAATAATAATAATAATAATAATAATAATGATAATGATGATGATAATGATAATGATGATGATGATGATTATAATAATTATAATGATAGTAATAATAATAATGATAATGATGATGATGATGATGATGATGAGGATGATGATGAGGATGATTATAATAATTATAATGATAGTAATAATAATAATAATGACCTTATTTTACGAGAAAACTAAGCTGGACTAAGATAGTTCAATCTTCCCTGAGGTCCTCAACAACAAAATTCAACAAGAACAGTGTAAAACATTACCTTTATAACAAATAAACATCAAATAAATATATTGATTTTCAAAGAATATATGGAGTCATATTATGTATATATATATATGTCTGGTATGCTCTGATCTGCCCAATTGAAGATATTAAATTTTAAACTGTAAAATACTGACTGGCTGTTTTATAAAATCAGGGATGAAAAAAAGATCCTAGATACCATCTATCAGCGCCCATCAGTTAGATATGAGATGTATCAGTTAGATATGAGATATATCAGTTAGATATGAGATATATTTTACATCAACGACGATTTATGATGAAGCAGTTTGATTGTAATAAATCTAACCAGGTTGTCAGTGTGCTATTCTAATGGGGAGGTGATAAGGTTATAATTATCCAAAACTATATCTGATAACTGACCTGATTAAAATATTAAATGTTTTAAAGTAACTAATTGGTGAATGAGATTATTGGATACTAGAAGTAGTTAAATATTTGTAGTTTGACTTGCAGTATTGAATTGAATATCCAATAATGAATTTTGAATTTCGAATTTCTAAGTGTGATATTCGTTGTTTTGTTTTGTTTTGGGTTTTTTAGGGGGGGGGGGGGGGGGGGGGGGGGGGGGGGGGAGGGAGGGGAATTTGGAATTTGATATTGGGTTTCATATTTTCGCCATTCGATATTTCAAAGATTGATCATATTTCAAATTTTGATATTCGTTTTTCATTATTCTATATTCAATTCAGTATCTATCTAAATTCCGGAATTTGTTGGTTGATGTCGTAAAGTGATTAGTTCTATATATTAACTAACTTCCGGTCCTTATTGATCCATCATATATGCAAACATTAGTATCAGTTTACATCTAATTCTGAAATATCTTAAAGGAGTCTTTAACTTCTGTAATTTTGATATTTACTTATTCTCAGAACAAAAAGACACTGCATAAATGAATTTAAGAATCTGGAAACGGCACGATTTATTTTAGATTGCCCTGTTCTTTATAACTACATGGCGTGCGTTTCACAAGAAAACTTAACGAGAAAAATCGCCGTAAACGTAAACCAACACTTGTTCATATTATCTTTAAAATTTATTGAAATGAATCCAAAATTGCTAAAATCATGCAGAAAATGATATATTTTCTGGAAATACAATCATAATAAATGTCGATCAAAATGTAAACAAACCACGAAGTATTTGTCAAATAGACTTACGGCGATTTCTATCGTAAGTTAGTTTGTGAAACGCAGCCCAGGACTGAGGTTTCATCAGTAAAAGTCATTTCCAACTTTTGTAGCCTCGTGTGGTTCCCGTAAGAAAGGGATCACTGTTGATCTCTGGGGAGGGGTTGGGGGTGGGGCCGCTGGGGTAGGAACATTCCAAATAAATGTCGTACCCATATTAAAATTGTTATCATGTTTATTATGTTAATTAAATTATCCGCCCCTGTGTGGTTCCATACTGTCAAATTGATAGGACGAGTCGACCTATTTAGTATTGGATTAAACTTGCTGCAGGTATCAAGGTTCTAGGCCAATTCTGCATATTCATCTGCAGCTGATGTACTTCCTCGAGTTTCCGATCAATTCGTATGTTTAGTTCGCACACTGCCATTATTTGATTTAGAAATGTATACGTATAATAAATATTAAATGATTTTAAGTTATTTTATTTTGATTTGTAATCGTGTATACGCATAACCGCCCATTACTCCAGCTGTCAACTACCATTGTTTAACTTGACCACCCCGTCGATCCGTGTGCTGAAATATCATTCATAAAACTTTAAAGACAAATCTAATACTAACAATGTAAATGACTTAATCCTTTCCGCCTATTAACCTTCCAATACATGTACAGAATACTGGCGTTAAATGATATATCAGGCACTATGTACACAGACAAGTGTTCGTTCTCTGTGATTCTCTTTGAGTTATTATTAATCAATAACGGTTAATATGTGAAATCACTTAAGTCCGCTCGGATATGTTTAACTTCTACAAAAGTACACACCGGCATGTTGTTCTAATGGATTTATACAAACACAATATATTTTGCATTGATATAATCCCGTATAAGTTAATAAAATAACAAAATATATCATGAAATAATTAAAGGGGCCCACCATGCGTGAAGCTTTGATATTTCCATGTAGTATCAAGGGTTGTACCTTTAATATTTTGCATACAATATCAAGGTAAGGAGATTTGATATTTCTCTGTAGTATCAAGGCCTGTACCTTTAATATTTTGCATAAAATATCAAGGTAATTTGATATTTTGTATGTAATATTAAGGTAAGGAACTGATAGTTTGCATGTAATATCAAGGTAGTGAGCTTTGATATTTTGCATATAATATCAAGGTAAGGAGCTTTGATACTTTTCATATAATATCAAGGTAAGTAGCTTTGATATTTTGCATGTAATATTAAGGTAAAAAGCTTTGATATTTTGCATGCAATATCAAGGTAGTGAGCTTTGATATTTTGCATGTAATATCAAGGAAAGGAGCTTTGATATTTTGCATGTAATATTAAGGTAAGGAGCTTTGATATTTTGCATGTAATATCAAGGTAGTGAGCTTTGATATTTTGCCTGTAGTATCAAAGCCTGTACCTTTGATAGTTTGCATGTAATATCAATGCAAGATATTTAATATTTTGCATATAATATCAAGGTAAGGAGCTTTAATATTTTGCATGTAATATTAAGGTAAGGAGCTTTGATATTTTGCATTTGATATCAAGGTATTGAGATTTGATATTTTGCATGTAATATCAAGGTAAGGAGCTTTGATATTTTGCATGTAATATTAAGGTAAAGAGTTTTGATATTTTTCATGTAATATTAAGGTATGGAGATTTGATATTTTGCATGTAATATCAAGATAAGGAGCTCTGATATTTTGCATATAATATTAAGGTAAGGAGCTTTGATATTTTGCATGTAATATCAAGGTAAGGAGCTTTGATATTTTGCATGTAATATTAAGATAGGAGCTTTGATATTTTGCATGTAATATCAAGGTAGTGAGCTTTGATATTTTGCATGTAATATCAATGTAAGATATTTAATATTTTGCATATAATATCAAGGTAAGGAGCTTTGATAATTTGCATGTAATATCAAGGTAAGGAGCTTTGATATTTTGCAAAGGAGCTTTATATATTTTGCATGTAATATCAAGGTTAGGAGCTTTAATATTTTGCATGTAATATTAAGGTAAAGAGTTTTGATATTTTGCATGTAATATCGAGGTATGGAGATTTGATTTTTTGCATGTAATATCACGGTAAGGAGCTTTGATATTCTGCATGTAATATTAAGGTAAAGAGTTTTGATATTTTGCATGTAATATTAAGGTATGGAGATTTGATATTTTGCATGTAATATCAAGGTAAGGAGCTTTAATATTTTGCATGTAATATTAAGGTAAAGAGTTTTGATATTTTTCATGTAATATCAAGGTAAGGAGATTTGATAATTTGCATGTAATATCAGGGTAAGGAGATTTGATTATTTCCATGTAATATCAAGGTAAGGAGATTTGATATTTTGCATGTATTATCAAGGTAAGGAGACTTAATAATTTGCATTTAGTATCAATCTTGGGGCTTTATTTTTTTTTCATGTAATACCAGTATCACCCAATAATCTATCTTTGCTCAGATATAACACACTAGGGGATTATCAGTTTAATATAGAACTGGACACGTATTTTTATCATATACTTATAGTATGATGATCCCGATAACTAAGGTTTTCATGTCTATACAAAAAACGCAAACGTCCATATTTTTATTTTGCATGTATAAGGAATACAATATGTGAAATGACTGAGGAAATTATCATTATCATATTTCATCGATTTTAGGAATATTTTTATTTATTCCGAGATGTTAATCATTGACAAGTCGTGTCAGATTAGACTTAACACTTAAAAGGAGCTTAACTATCTATAAAGGGTCAGCAGCATCTTCCGAAGGCATCGGTTAATACCACATGGATTATATTCATAAATTTAGATATTGACCTCATCGCCATAAAAATAACTGTACGATAACCTATAAACATGACATATCGTGCAATATATCGCGATAAACTATGAATGTGACATACAGCACGATATATATCGAAATAAACTATGAATGTGACATACAGCATGATTATTGCGATAAACTATGAATGTGACATACAGCACGATACATCGCCATAAACTATGAATGTGACATACTGTACAATACATCGCCATAAACGATGAATGTGACATACTGTACAATACATCGCCCTTAACTATGAATGTGACATACAACATGATTATCGCCATAAACTATGAATGTGACATACTGTACAATACATCGCCATAAACTATGAATGTGACATACTGTACAACACATCGCCTTAAACTCGGAATGTGACATACTGTACAATGCATCGCCATAATCTAGGAATGTGTCATATAGCACGATATGTCGCTATAACCTTTAATGATATCTCTTAGCACTTTCATAATAACACCAACGACGGTGTATCAGTAAACTATATAAATATGATCGATATCACTATAAAGGTAAGATCGCGATATCTAGCGATATAATTGTAATCGTCACATAAACGACGATAAATCGATATAAGATCGTTCAAAACAAACATGTGTATACGTTTCTTGAAATATTATATATTAATATAATGATTGTTATATCAGGCGCAGCTAGGCCATAATGCCGGCGGAAACACGTTGATGACGACGGACACCGTCGACAACAACTACAACACAGACGACGGGGATGGAGTATCGACCACGTTGACCTTCCAGACTGGCATCAGCTCGGGGTACCAACGCAACAGCCTGTCTCTATCACGATTGAGCAGACACAGTATAAAGGTTAAAACGAGCTCCAGCTTTCCTAACCTGCTTAGTCTTTACCAGGCTCCAATCAGAGAAGAAGTAAGAGAGTTCACATTGCTATATAACATTTATATTGCTTGAACGTCTCATACAACAATTATTTTTGTACTATTCTATATAGAGAGAAATGCACTTCTGGAACAATGGATACATCACCAATGGTTCTGAAAGTGACTAATTCCCATAGATAGTCCTCTGTTGGTCCAATTATGCAGAAAAAGCATGGGGTTGACCGGGTTGCTTTTTCACAGTTTCGATGGTTTTATGGCACTCCTTCATTTTTGACAATTCTGCCCATATGTTTCCGTGCACCACTACGATTTTTAAAACTGTTATAACTGCATCAAACTACCCAATGTCATCCAAACATAGCAGAAATCATGAAAATGTTACAAGGTTCCCATATGTATAATGAAATATGACAATTTTATGCATTTTCAACAAACACAATGTCCAACCACTTTACACAGCTCTAATTTCTTGGGCGTAAGAATCTTGCTACCGTCATGTAAGGGAGGTAATTCTAAAGTGAGCCATTGAAGTGGAAGTTAGACTACAGACATCATTGCCTCATAACATTGCTATAGATAGAAAGTAAGAACATAGTCAGCATTGCCCTAGATAGTAAGTACGACCATAGTCAGTATTGCTCTTGATAGTAAGTAAGATCATAGTCAGCTTTGCCCTAGATAGTAAGTAAGACCATAGTCAACATTGCCCTAGAAAGTAAGTAAGACCATAGTCAGCATTGCCCTAGATAGTAAGTAAGACCATAGTCGGCATTGCTCTAGATAGTAAGTAAGACCATAGTCAGTATTGCTCTTGATAGTAAGTAAGATCATAGTCAGCATTGCCCTAGATAGTCAGTAAGACCAAAGTCAGCATTGCCCTAGATAGTAAGTAAGACCATAGTCAGCATTGCCCTAGATAGTAAGTAAGACCATAGTCAGCATTGCCCTAAATAGTCAGTAAGACCATAGTCAGCATTGCCCTAGATAGTAAGTAAGACCAAAGTCAGCATTGCCCTAGATAGTAAGTAAGACCATAGTCAGCATTGCCCTAGAAAGTAAGTAAGACCATAGTCAGCATTGCCCTAGATAGTAAGTAAGACCATAGTCAGTATTGCTTTTGATAGTAAGTAAGACCATAGTCAGCATTGCTCTAGATAGAACATCGAAGCAACTAGTTACCATTGACCGGACAAATATATATACTTTAAATGCCAAACAAAAGTATTTAAAACTTCTAATCTCAAATTAGCCTATAAAATAAACGGTGTACAAATTTAATCAAAGTATTGTAACTGCAATTGACCATACGTCAATTGTCAATCAAATCTTACATAAATGCATTTTTGATATGTGGTCAAAAAATTATTTCTAATATATTAAACCTTTTAGATAAACTATTTAACATGGGTTATTTCCCTCAAATCTGGAGTGAAGGTTATGTGATAGCAATACACAAAAAGGTAGTCTAGATAATGTAAATACTTTTCTTGGGATCACATTGGTTAGTATAATCGGTAAACTATTTTCTCGTTTAATAAATAACAGAATAAATAAATCGGCAGAATATAAGTTTGTGAAGGTTGAAGCCCGTGCTAGTTTTAAGGATAAGATGGGTACTTAAGGATAAGATGGGTACATGCGACCAATTTTTCGTCCTACATGGACTCGTTTTGCATTTTATAAATAGGAAAGAAAAGATATTTCTAAGGCATTTGACCAAATATATCGTTTAAACTAATAAAAATTGGAATTGGGGTTAAATGTATAATGTAATGAAACCAATGTATAAATCTGTGAAATCTACATTAAGATTGAGAACTCAATGGGATAAAATAATTTTGAATGTTTATTAGGTGTTCGTCAGGGTGAGGGTTTAAGTCATTTCCATTTTTCTATGTATATAAATGATTATTTGATCAATGCTATAATGTTATAAGCTTAGAGATTTTTCTTTTGATGCACGCTGATGATTTAATTCTAATATCTAATTCATCTGGAGACTTACACAATTGATTTAACATTTTACATAATTATTGTGAAAGATGGAAAATAAAAATAAGTACAACAAAAAATAATATTTACAATCGGGAGAGTTTGGGCCGTACTAGAGACTATACATAAGGTAATTTGGCTGATAAATCATTACAATGGATAATAGTGTTGATATTTAAACAAATAATTTAAATATAATATCCATTAGCAAAACATGATAACATATTTGACCAAATATGAAAAATCAAAATGGGCATATACTTCAACCCCATTGCACCCGTTCATGTATTCCGTGCTGAATGAGCATGACTAAGGCCAACTAAATAGTCTCCAAGTTAGTTATAAACCCCAAAGGTAGTCTGTACAACGGACCCAGCTCTCTTGATTTAGTTCGTTACAAAGCAATGTGGGGAAAACCGATTTTGAGCATGTTGATTGGTCAGTTGCTTCAACAAAAAGTTTGAATGACGTCACATTTTTGTAAGTGTTCAATTGCTATGAATTGTGGGACAGACATAGCATTCCCTACTTTTTCATAGGAGGGTTAACAGACCTGATTTGGGAGATATCCGGTTCCGGGATAGACTGCCCCGAAGGTAAGAATAATATGTCAGAAGTGTTCAAATTCTTAAAATTAGAGAGCATTCACATTTCCACCAATAAGTTATGCTGAGCTCTAATTGTCATAAAGTTAAAAAAAAACAATTACACAGCTATTACACTACATATATGTAATTATAAATTTATAAACATCTGACATCATACGTTAAACTCCGATTCGATCATGAAACCGGGTACGGTTACTTAATTCAAACAGTGTTTTCACTACACCCATAAAACCTGTATCTATATATTGTCATTATATCCTATTCAAACCTATTTAAGGGAAAACAAAAACACCACCCACCTACAACATCATGTCAGACGTTTTTTCTCAGTGAAGTATTAGCATGATAAATTAAATATTCTAGAGCACTTTGGAGAAACTGGAAAAGAAACCAAAGCGACCAAAGAGGGAAAGAAAGCAAAAAGTGTCCAACAAAAACGACTCGGAAGAACATCATGAGAGGCGCACCAGGCAAGAGGTAAATATGTAGGCAACAATGTCTTTTGTTTCTTCACTAAAGCGTATAAAAAGAAAACTGTTTCAAAATGTATATAGTGTGCGAAAGTATTGTGGGGTTTAGGCAAATCGTGTAAGAATGTTTATTATGAAAATAATAAATGAAAATGTTTAAAGAACCATAGTCAACATAAAAGCATAAACTATTGCAAAGATCATCTCAAATTTGGTGGTTACCCAAGAACACCCCATCTCCACAAGTAACTGATAATTTGAATCAGCGATATAAGATGAATGACAATGAGACAAAATAAATTGAAATGCAATGTTTTACATCAGTCATCACGGAGATTATGGCCGGTTGGGGATTCGAAATCACGGTTCCTGGATTATTTGTCAGACGCGCTAACGACTGAGCTAATCGGGTCCGGCTTTTGTATTGGGCAAAACATGTTTTAACATAATACAATACATATTACCACTGCAACCCTTATAGTAATACATATCATAGAAACGGGTGTACTTCGTAGCGGCTGCATGTCCAAAGATTATTCTTGCTTGTTACAGACATGGCCATATAGTGCAGATACAACATCTTTCATCCATTTTATTTCCTCTTCTTAATTTCCCCGTCTTATTCTTCAGCAAAGACATATACGTGTGGACGCGGTGGTTCGCGAACAGTTAGATAAATTCGACGTCTACGTCAAAACAATGAGACAGAAGGTTGAGAAGCAGCGAGAAGAGCGGCAAAAGTATAACGAAGTGCTTCAAGAAAGGCTGAGGGCGCAGGAAGAAGAGGTAATGTTTTAGTTACAGATGCTTCAAGAAAGGCTGAAGGCGCAGGAAGAAGAGGTAATGTTTTAATTACAGATGCATCGGTGAAAGGCTGAGGGCGCAGGAAGAAGAGGTAATGTTTTAGTTACAGATATTTCAAGAAAGGCTGAAGGCGCAGGAAGAAGAGGTAATGTTTTAATTACAGATGCATCGGTGAAAGGTTGAGGGCGCCGGAAGAAGAGGTAATGTTTAAGTTACAGATGCTTCAAGGAACACTGGGGGTGCAGGAAGAAGAGGTAATGTTTTAGTTACAGATGCTTCAAGAAAGGCTGAGGGCGCAGGAAGAAGAGATTATGTTTTAGTTACAGATGCATCGGTGAAATGCTGAGGGCGCAGGAAGAAGAGGTTATGTTTTAGTTACAGATGCATCGGTGAAAGGCTGAGGGCGCAGGAAGAAGAAGTAATGTTTTAGTTACAGATATTTCAAGAAAGGTTGAGGGCGCCGGAAGAAGAGGTAATGTTTAAGTTACAGATGCTTCAAGAAAGGCTGAGGGCGCAGGAAGAAGAGGTAAAGTTTTAGTTACAGATGCTTCAAGAAAGGCTGAGGGTGCAGGAAAAAGAGGTAATGTTTTAGTTACAGATGCTTCAAGAAAGGCTGAAGGCGCAGGAAGAAGAGGTAATGTTTTAATTACAGATGCATCGGTGAAAGGCTGAGGGCGCAGGAAGAAGAGGTAATGTTTTAGTTACAGATATTTCAAGAAAGGTTGAGGGCGCCGGAAGAAGAGGTAATGTTTAAGTTACAGATGCTTCAAGGAACACTGGGGGTGCAGGAAGAAGAGGTAATGTTTTAGTTACAGATGCTTCAAGAAAGGCTGAGGGCGCAGGAAGAAGAGATTATGTTTTAGTTACAGATGCATCGGTGAAATGCTGAGGGCGCAGGAAGAAGAGGTTATGTTTTAGTTACAGATGCATCGGTGAAAGGCTGAGGGCGCAGGAAGAAGAAGTAATGTTTTAGTTACAGATACTTCAAGAAAGGCTGAAGGCGCGGATAGAAGAGGTAATGTTTTAGTAACAGGTGCTTCAAGAAAGGCTGAGGGCGCAGGTAGAAGAAGTAATACTTTAGTTACAGGTGCTTCTATAACGGCTGAGGGCGCAGGTAGAATATGTAATGTTTTAGCTACAGGATTATAATCTAGCAATTAATTAGTAATGGCCTAAAGGGTAGCGAAATTTAAACTTCGTGCGAATAAGAGGTATCGCTTAAGGAAGATTCATAGGAGACTGTAAAATAAATCGAGCCGTAACATAGACATTGTTATTCGGGCTAGAAATGATGTCTATGATGTACGAGCGACTGCACAGGATGATATACATAAAGGGTAGCAAAATTAAACTATAGTGGGACAGACATAGAATTTCCTGCTTTTTCATTGGGGGTTAATAGACCTGATTCGGGCGATATCAGGTTCTGGGATAGATTTAAACTATAGTGGGACAGACGTAGAATTTCCTGCTTTTTCAATGGGGGTGGGGGTTAATAGACCTGATTCGGGCAATATCAGGTTCTAGGATAGATTTAAACTATAGTGGGACAGACGTAGAATTTCCTGCTTTTTCATTGGGGGTGGGGGTAAATAGACCTGATTCGGGCGATATCAGGTCCGGGATAGATTTAAACTATAGTGGGACAGACGTAGAATTTCCTGCTTTTTTATTTAGGGGTGGGAGGGGGGGGGGGGGTAATAGACCTTATTCGGGCGATATCAGGTTCTAGGATATATTTAAACTATAGTGGGACAGACGTAGAATTCACTGTTTTTTCATTGGGGTGGGGGGGGGGGGGGGGGGGGTAAAAGACCTTATTCGGGCGATATCCGATTCTGGGATGGATTAAAAACTCATCTCAATTTTTTCTTTAACTATGCGATGATAAAGGACTGGAAACTATATTCTCAGTAAATGCCGTAACATATCCTAATTGGTAATAAACAATATACGCATGGTGCAGAAACTGTTTACCTGTCTCTCTAATCGTGGAAATTCGTAATACCACGTGACCGATATTCGAGAGTCTAGTTCATATCTAATTAATAGCTGAACTTCTATGAGAAGCATATAACACTATGAGTTTAATGATGTTTCAGAATAACGAACGTATGTATACTGAACGGAACAGCTAACCTGCCACCTGACATTTTATGTACCTGACATTTTATGAATCTTCTCAAAAAGTATTAAATTCCTTGAAATTTGGACTTGAATAAGAAAGAACTATAATGATATAAAATCAAAGAATCAAAACTGTTGATGTCGTATAAACATTTTGATAACGCAACTTAATATATCGACAAAGATATTGCAAATACAAAAGTGACGGGTTAGCTGTTACGTTCAGTATATATTATTGTGTCGTTTGTCTTGTATTGACCTAGTAATGTATATAACAGACTGGCCATATATACGTTTATGCATGTTCGAGTATGCACTATCCGTCCATATGTATGTTAACAGAAGAAACCAACGTGTTCAACTGAATGAAAAGCGACAGTAAGAAGAAATGGATGTTTTACTTACATGTTTTTAAAGTTGGCAATTGCAAAATAGATTAAAGAAAAACTGCACTTCGTATTGCTTTAACAAAATGTAACACAAACATAGCACATGAAACTTGCACGTAAAATTCAACAAATCGAATCCGCTCGCTGATATTTTGCAAATTTAATTTAAAATTTGATAACGCATTCGCACTATCTCGGCTCCACAAGCAGTTTTATTATTTTTTATTAATTACGCCGCATGTTTCACAACACTAGTTACGCACTATTTTCTGACATTTAGTACACCAGGAGGGATCACTACGCAATGCATTAACTATTTACCTGTCCGTCTCATAGCGTGTGTTTATGGAAATAACTCATATCTTGTTTCTATGAACAGTGGAACTGGAATCAATATTATATAATTTAATAATTATTTGTATTTCTATGGAATTAAAAAAAAGTAAAACATTTATACGATCAGATATCCCAGATTATTAAAATTCCTGCACTCGGATAGTAACTGGTATCTCTTTCATTTTGATTTTGTTGTCGGTTGTACATTAAGCAGATAAAGATATCGCATATCTAAACATTACAACTACGATGCAGGTGATTATTTAAAAAGTTAAATACAATATGTTTCTCCGATAATATGTAGCGCTTTGCGGTACTTTTTGCGTGTATGTAAGTGTGTTTTTGTTATTAAAGCACATGTGTTTGTTATAATGAAAAAAGCAATGTATTCTAAGACTGAAGTTGCAAACCTATTCCAGTGTTCAGGTGTGAAATACTAGTATAATAAATGATTATTTCATCTACAGAACATTGATGATTTAAATGGCCAACCCTTAGGAAATTTTAATCTAATAATGACACACCCTTCCACACGTAACTTTATTAATTAAGCGAAGTATATTTATAACGCCTTAGAGATGAGAATTACAACTCAGTGATAATTATAAATAAGGCAAATATATGTTTTTGTGTAAAAATAGACAATTGAAAGTGATTAAGTATGTAACTGTATATAAAAGTATCGTTTGTCTTATGTTTAAATTGCTTCTCTGAAAAATAACATTATATTACGATTATAAATATTAATTTATGATTGTCACTATGATGGTACATTATATTGTAAATTAGTTGTGTAGTTTGGCTATCAGTGTCTGTATGATTCGTAATGCAATAAACTGTATTGATTTGAATTGAACTGAATTGAATTGAAAAACATTACAACAATTTACTTAGTCTTGATCATATGCAACGGTTGCTTTTCTAAAAGACAAACGTCTTGACAAGCCCGATCCTGAATAAAAATCATTTTTATTTAGCGAAAATCGAATGATTATTCAAATAATCGGACTAACTCGGAGATTTCCATAGTATTTCAAAGGAATATTCTTGGATGTTTATTTTTTATTCATTATTTTCATATTAATAGATATTTTCTATGACAAAGATCTTGTATTGTACAAGATAATTGCAACGACTTCCGCGCGAATAAATATTTTAAAATTTTATCAAAATATAACCATTGCAGAGGTGTGTTTGTTTCAACCAAGGAATTATTTAGAGATACAAGTCATTGTTTCAATCAATCAGATATTACTTCTAAATCCAAACGCTTCTTCGGCACAACTTGTGAAGACGTTTGTCTTTTAGAAAAGCAAGCGTCGTATTTGATCAAGACTACATTTTACTGTGATTTCCTATAATTCCTGCGTAAATGTAAACTTACACATATGCATACATGTATAGCACTTCTTTTCAGGAGAAAAGAAAGTTGCGACTCCATCGCGGACCAAGACACACATACGTTCACGACACAAATTATTTGAAAACACTTCCGGTTTCAAAATATTGTAAAACTATTCGATTGGCTGACGACCTGCAGCGGAAAGGCGTATTACGCACGCGCGGGGATGTAGAAAAGTTTTGGTCCGGTTATGCTTCACGACAAAGGCAAGGCGTCGACATTTTTGCTTCTGACAACGCCTCCTCAGGTTTGTTTGCTTGCTTGTTTGAATAATTAAGAGTCAATAATGTTATGTCATATGCGGCTAACAGACGATAAATTTACTTAACCACTTTGATCTTTGAAGGTAAACCAATTATTTGAACAGTTTTGAGGTACTTGCGGAAATAGGCGTGCTCAAGTACTGGCTAACTTTCCAGGATCCATGAGACGCAATGTCATATATCAATCAAAACGGACTGTGGGGATTCTAACTCACGACTCCTGGATTGATGGTCAGACGCGTTACCGGCCGAGCTAATCAGGCCCGGCTAAAAAAAAGAATTATGGCGAATGGCCGTAAGGTTGTGAAGAGTATAATAAAAGATAATGTGTATTTTATTCAATGTACATTTATAAATATATAACTATAAAGTATCGACGATACTTCTCGCCAAAAATGTAAAGCCATTAAAATGAATTAGTAGTCGTATTGTTTCATAAACCAACGTTGAGTAGTTTGTTTGCTATTTTGAAGAGATGTAATTGTTTTAAACAGCTCTTTAAAGTACTAAACAGAATATGAATGCATGGGATTTTAAAAAAAAGCAAAAAATTACCATACGTCTACATCATATTTATGCACTGATAATAAAATAAAAGGAAGTAATATGGTTCAGTCATGTGTATTCTACCTGGGGGATTTTAATGTTGAAAGTGTGAATAAGGATTTCTCCACAAAGACACGTGTATGTACGTCTATAGTGCAATTATCTCCCTTAAGAAATAAATACAATGATTTCACTGTATTTTCATGATCCAAAAAAAAAAGAATTGCTACACAGCGATAAAGTGTAATTTCTAGTTTGAAATTCTGGTAGTGTTTATATTACACGTGACTGTGTAAACGTATTATTTACTACATCCAAACACTCATCAATAAGTTTGTTTCAATGTCTCCATTCCCCTGTTTTATTATTTCTATGATTATACTTCAGTGAACTATCCCGCCCAGTGGATGTCCATACGGAATCCAGAAATCAAAGTCAAAGACGACGATCCAGATGACTCTTGGCCGGCAAACGACACACAGGTACAACCGCATAAACAGTTACCTCCCTTGAAGAAACGGAAAAAGAAGAACGCTACGTTACAAACATTGTAATGGACACGAGACGTGCGAGTGTCGGTTTTTATACACGTAAATCTATATTATGTTCAATTTGTTAAAACTACACACATATTTTTTTTGTAGTTAAATGTTAGCCGAGATAACTGATACAATCTTCAAACAAACGAAGGGAAAGACGAGTGGTGGACTGAAATTGTTTTCAAACAACCTCAAATGATCATATGCATTGTGTATTTATGAAATGTTTAAGACGTTTTTTTTTGTAAGTTGTAAGACACTGAATTCACACAAAATTATAGCAGTGGTGGGATATCGAACCCTCGACCCTTCTATCCAGAGTTTGATGCCCTACCACTAAACCACGAGATCCACAGGTTTATATATAAACACAGAACTTTTGTTTTTCTAAATCATAGTTTTATATTAATCTGGAATCCGTATATAAAATATAATTTGTTTTATAGATGTTTACATCTGACTTAGTGTTTGATGCTTATGTATATACACTGTTTATCGTGTTTTGTTGTTGTTGTTGTTGTTGTTGTTGTTGTTGTTGTTGTTGTTGTTGTTGTTGTTGTTGTTGTTGTTGTTGTTGTTGTTGTTGTTGTTGTTGTTGTTGTTGTTGTTGTTGTTTTGTCAAGCTGGGTGACAAAGCATGCGTCTCAATAATTTAGAAAATAAGAACTTTAATATTTACCTGACATTTTATGTAATTTCTAAAAATGTTTCATAAAATTTGGACTTGAATAAGAAAGAACATTTATGCTGTTAAATCGACACATTATTGTCTGTAAATGACATATATACATGTTAATAATGCTACTCAATATTTTGACGAAGATATTGGAAATACAAAAGTAGAGGGTTAGCTGTTCCGTTCAGAAAAACGACAAATATTCCCTATACAATAAAATATGTATTAATTAATTCCTTTTATGTATAATGACATATCATATATTTTTCAAATACCTATAAAATTAATAAAACTAAGCATACCCAAACTACATGCCGACAACTGACTTTTTATTGCCGTACCGATAACCAACTATTTTCGGTAGTCATGGGTACGCTGCCTTGACGAGCTTGCAGCGAATGTCCGCCATCCTTGAGCACTGTTTTGAAAACATTTTTATCAAAAGAATGAAATAAGTTTGTATATGCATGAATCGTAAAATTGGAATGTGTATTACCTACATCATTCGCTTCACACACACACACACACACACACACACACACACACACACGCAAAGATGTACTTAAAAGATTTTAAATTGTTGTCACCTCATTTTGTGTATTAGGCCACTTCGATCAGTTTTACGAATATACACATTACGTGGTAGTAAGAAAAAAAAGCGTGTCAATATAGTTGCTGTTTGTCGATATAGTTGCTGTTTTTGTACAAATATAATAAAAACCGAGTCTGTTTGTATTCTTATATTTCGTTTCGGAAAGAATAAGTAGATTAGTGTGACCATGTAATATCAAAGAAATTCTAGTGTAGTATGTATTATTCTATACCTGTAAGTGTATAGCCAATCAGCTATCCCAGATGTTACCACGTGACCATGTAATATCAAATATATTCTAGTGTAGTATGCATAATTCTATACCCGTAAGTGTATAGCCAATCAGCCATTCCAGATGTTACCACGTGAACATGTAAAATCAAAGATATTCTTGAGTAGTATGTATTATTCTATACCTGTAACTGTATAGCCAATAAGCTATCCCAGATGTTACCACGTGACCATGTTATATCAAAGATATTCTAGTGTAGAAGGTATTATTTCTACAACGTCGATCTGCTGTGTGCCCAAAAGAAAGAAAAAAGGAATAAACGTAATGACTTCTGGCTTCAACTTTAAACAAATATTTTTCGTTTTGATTTAAAGCATAAAAGTAATTAGTTCAAGAATTCCGATCGTATTAAATACTTATGTAGTTATAAACCATTATTAACAGTTTTTCTCAATTTTGTTTCGAAAAAAAACTAACTAATGGAATAACATTGTGTATTCTTGTAATTATAATAATAACTAAGTTGGTATAATTTCAATCTTCCTTGTAGGAAGCTGGTGTTTTCTTGTTGTTTTTGGGAGGTTGGGTTTTGTTTTGTTGGTTTTTTGTGGGGGGTGGGGGAGGGATTGGGGGAGGGAGGGGGGTAAGAATAAAAAAAGCTCTCAATTCGTAACGTCAACAAACGTTGCAGCACGTGTCATTGTGTTTCATTCTTGCACGTGGGCGTACTTTCTTGCGTTGATGTGGATTCACGTGCTAATGTGTTCATGTAAATATATGAGTGTTAACACGTGCGTGAAAGTACAATTATGTGTTTATTATTGAAATATGTATTACGTTCAGATGTTAATTATTTAAAGATTCTGGTTGATCACTCGAGTACAGTTTAGTTATGATTTACCGTTTATACCATTTCAATAACTGTAGTAGATCAAGACCAGATATGTTTTAGTGGGTCATATACTTTTCTGAGTGAAATATTTATGATAATTATATTTTAAAAATGAATTATAAACAACATTTCACAATGTGCATTCATAAAATTGTTAGTTTAAGCAAAGGATTATATACTAGTCCTTGGTTAAAGTGAACTATCATTAACTTACATGAGTTTCCTGCGACTAAAACGTAGAAATATTTGAGAATTTAAATGGAAATCATTATTCTGTTTTTATATTGACACAATTGTTTAAACGTCTGCAGTTAAAAGCCTGAAAATTATTCACACGTGTGTGGTTGTTGTTGTTGTTGTTTTTTTTTTTAAAACAAAAAAGGCAAAGGGGTCCCTAAGCTTGCCAGTTACATACGAACGCAGACGGTTCTACTCAGATTCATTCGCAGGTCTTTCTCCACCAATAAGAATGGATGCAATATATGTGATACCAAACAGACTTGTGATATACTTACAATACCACTAATACGTAATGTATGTTTTGTTTTTACCTATGGTGTAGCTAAATTCATTATTTAATGTACATATATGTTAATATCGGGTATGTTTTGTTATACCATTACATATTACTATCCATATAAATGTGTTTTTATCTATTTACTTCCATATTACGCTGGGGCAAAAGAGAACCAGCTTCTTTAAAAACAACACACTTTTGTCAAAAAAAAAATATCTGAGAAAATTGGACAGTTACTTGCGGAAGGACGGTGGTTCTACTCAGATTCATTCAGCTTCCTCCATCAATAAAACAGGATAAGTCATATATAACCTGAAATGTGTTGAAAACGGCGTCGTTAAATGCTATTATAAGTAAACATATATATATAATATAATTTTAGCATAATATTATACTATTACTTTAATAGAAATTGGAACTTTCAACTACGTACCATAATCGCGGTCAGATAGTGTAATATGGACATCGACATAAATAAGCCCAAGTTATCATGTTTTAAAAACACAAAACTGAATGATAAAGTTTAACCTTTATTGAAAGTTATTTTCATAACAAACATGACTTAAAATAAATAGACAAAACATATAACCATGCCTTTATGTCCATTTTAGAACTGAACATGCAAAAGATAAAATGTGATGTACAACTGATTGTCTTAAAATAGAATAGAATATTTGAGGATAAAATATGACGACAAGTCAGTTTTTCACGAATTGTAAAGATTAAAGCTGTTTTCAAATTATAACAGTAGCTATTGACAACCTAACATTGTAATTTGTATCTAAACTGTTGTTGATAAATGTGTCTGTCCTTTCTTAATACAATATTTATAATTGACTTTCAACAAGGAGTAAGTTGTATGCTTATAAATATAGAATGATGAAGCCTACCCTTCTTAAGTACTTTACACATTTTAACCGTGTTCGAACTGTTTTTTATGTGTAAGTATATTACACGGAACGTGTTTGTTATATTTAAGCTAACGTCTTCTCGTATAACTCCAATGGTCCGGTTCTGGCTCGAACCTTCGCGGTGAAGGCGACATAAACCTCCGTCTTGCACCCACACCAGGTCGTCTTTGCTGGATGAGCTGTCCCAGATTAAGCCAGCGATGTTCCGGAAGACTAAACGCGTGCATGTTGTTCGTTTTATCAAGACACGCCTTTATATGTCCGTTCGACAGTATGAACCCTAAATGGCTTGCATTCATGGAATGGGAACCACGACTCAATTTCACGTTCCAATTGGCTTCCACGTCAACCTCAAGAAAATGTGTTTTCAGGCGTATTACTGATTGACTAGGTGACATGCGCAGGAACTTAACAGGACCGCAGAATACAGATACGTCCCCATTGTTGTTCTGAATGACCTTGACACCATTTAAAATGACCTTGCAGCCGTTATCTTGCACCTTCTCAAAGTAAGCACGCGAGGTGATGTCATTGCATCTCATGGCCATCTCGTAGTTGTAGAATCCAGCGTCAGTGTCCAGAAAATGAACGCTGTAGTCTTGCGATAAATCACGAAAATTCGCAGCGCCCTCTAGCTCTTTTATCATCTTATAATCAAACCTATACGTTTTAAAGTTGTTACCAAAAACTATAGATCCCGAGGTCATTTTAGCTTTTCGTGCTAAAAACAAGTCTATGTCAACGGTCGTTTCTGACTGGAATATTTTCGCAGCCGGATGGATTATACAAGCTGCATTTCCAGTGTTGTTAATGGCAACAACGAGTTTCTTTTCATGGTTTACCAGTCGCAGTGCACGGTCTGTTGTCATTTCCAAACATATTCCTTTTCTCAGAATAACGGTTACTATTCCCTCATCGGAGACATGTAGCGCTGGGTAGGCTAAACCATCTTCGGGGTCGATCAAGTCCTGATTCGGATAATTTGTTACGCCATTGTTCTCAAAGCCTGGAGTGCCATTGGTGGCCAAATGTTCGTTGTAAGCATATGCCGGTAATGAATAGTCTGGTACTTGATTGGAGTTCCCTGCGTCGTTAGTCATTGTGTATTCGGAATTGTACATTTGTGGCGGTGGAATAAAAGACTGATACGCGTTGCCGTTTACAACTGGTATCTGTTCGCTATTGTTTACATGTTCATGATTTAGAGGTAAAGTACCTTGCAACGCGTCGCTATCATTTCCATTAAAGTCCGTCCAGAGTATAATGTTGTCGGGTTTGGATTGTTCTACAGCGTTGTTGTACATGTGACTTGCACCACCAACTTCGCCTGTGTTGTTGCACATGTAACTTGCACCATCTGCTTCGTCTGCGTTGTTAATTTTGGAATCTGGAACATCTACATTATTATCATCAGTATTAGCACGTTCAGCTGTCACATTAAACAGCTCACCGGAAGGACTCTGGTACAGTTGTGTAGGTGGTGCGTTTGAGATCACATGCGGAGGATCAGAGACGTTGGGAAGCGTTGGCGCGTCTACTTCTGAGATATTGCCATCATAGTTTTCATCGTCAATAGCTGTTTCATTTGGCTGCTCAGTTGCTGAGATGCTAAGTTCATGCGATGTATTATCGGGATCGGAATTTTCTGATTGTATATTCGAATCCTCCGCACCGTCACCAGAGTTTGCTAAAATTGTATTTAATATTTCTGTTAAATCCATATTTGGACTGATCGCATTTGGGGGTGACCCAGTTTCTTCCATTTGGTCGTCGTCACTGTCTACTGTCTTCTCACAACTTTCGAGTTTTTCGGAAAGTACCGATTTACTGGACTCGCTGGAACTGCTTCTAATGTCACTGTCAGAATCTTCAAAATCGGAGTCGGACAAACTGCCCTTCAGTTGCACTGGTCTTGGCGAATGGATTAAACGAACGGAACTTTCAAATTGACCTTCCGACTCTAAAATATACATGTCGCAATTTTCTGGTATGTCAAACAGGTCGTGGTTTTGTCTCTTAATCTCATATGCATCCTCTAGAGGAAAGTAAATTTTCTGTCCGCTAGGTGTCGTAGCGGTCGCCGTTTGCTTCAACTCACACATACCGGTTTGGTTAATGCGACCATCATGGGCTCGGGCGTTTAACATTTGATACTGTTGATAATTCAAATTTGGCGGTACATCCGTAGTATTCTTATTGTTGCTTGTTGCTGTATTCTGCATACCGCAATGTAAATTACTTTGCTGATTAGGCATTGTCCAATGTGAATGTCCCTGTGAACGTTCCATTTGGTGTCCATGCTGGAAATTCTGTTGTGTATTGACCACATCATTGTTTGGTAGTTGATTGACAAACTGGGGTACTTTTGCATTTCCTTGATAAACGTACCCCACATTTTGTTGCTGCTGTGGTAGATGTATTAATTGATTTTGGTTTGGCATCGACAAATTAGGGTCGAAATGCATTGCCACGGGGTAATTCGCATAAACTTGGTTTTGTTGATATTGGGTGGGTTGACATTGCTGTACAAAATTATTTTGAGTATTATATTGCTGCTGATATGAAACACCAACTTCATTTTGGGCGGTTTGGACTTTCATATCTGGTGTGTAATGATAAACACAATGTTGTGGATTAGCGGGCATTTCGTATGTAGATTTAATGGGCCTAGATTCACCGGTCTGTATGCCATTCTGTTGAAAAGTCTGTAAAGTATTTTCTTGAATAATAGGTGCATTTGTGTTCGTTACTGGAATCTGTTCCATCGAAGTTGGTGTTTTCCTTGGCAGCTCCTGTGTTGCGTTATAAGTCTCTGTATCTATGACATTCGAATTGACAGCGTCTATGTAAGACCTAGCAGACAATCCGTCCTCGCAAAAGGTTAGTTCTTGTCTTGGAACATAAACACTTTCTTGTCCATTCTGAAGATATTCTAATTGTGTCACAGAACAATCAGCAGACAAAACAGCAGCAGCAGCAGCGAATGAATTCGTCATACATGCATTACGTCCATTTATGCAAATTTGATTTGCTTCAGTTTGGCCAAGTTTTGTATTGTCTTCAAATCGTGTACCTGGTGAAGTTAAAGAGAATGTTTCATTAGCTGTATATTCCAAAATATTATCAGTTCCATGTGTCTTTTGAGTAAACGACAGATTCGTCGATTCTTCTTCCGTTGAATTATTGGTATTATTAAATACTTCAGAAACTATTTTCATACCTTCAGCTCCTCTAGAACACTGTTCTCTTTCTATCATTTCAATAGCAATGTTCATAACAGGCGAATTGGAATCATTCGAGGCATTACTATTTATAATCTGATTATCGTTAAACATCGCCATCTTGTTTCATATATCATGTGACGTTATTACGTTGACGTGGCTATACGCTACGATGGAAAAGTGTGAAACGTTCGCGTTAATAAAAGTGACGTCTGTGCGCGTTTTTTTCACTTCATTTGTTACTCTTCAAGTGGGGCGGTAGTGTAATGGGTTGAGTGCTGGCCGCTCACACCAGAGGTTGTGGGTTCGGTCCCCAGCTCGATCCGATGTATCTCATAAAACAACACTCAGTACTGGTTCTACCCAGGAAGCGGACTCGAGAGTGGTTCATATAAGCTCTGAGCTTTCATCGCAGTCGAGCTAAAATAAATCAGTTTAAACTAACTTGAAATATGCGTATATGAATTACCTTCAATCGGTCTCGTATTGAAACAAACAGAAACAATTTTCTGTGGCTTTTAGGCAATTATGTCAACTCTGAGTTAGGCATACCCCTTATTTCATATACAATGATATTTTTAAATTTATTCGATACGTCATGATCATGTACAGTGTATATTAATAAAAAACCAATAAACAGTCAGTGTTAAACTTCATTTGACAACCAATGGTATCGCTTCAATTTTCAAATTTGTGTCACTCATATTTGTTAAAACAGCCTACAAAATAATTTAATTATTAAGTTCTTTCTTAACTTTAAAGAAGTTCGTCATCACTGTCTTCGCGTGAATAGTATTGTAAAGATTCCGCCCTTGATTCAATTCTGAACGGGTAATGCACAAATGCAATTGATTGATTGATTGACTGATTGATTGATAGATTGATTGATTGATTCAGTGATTGATTGATTCAGTGATTGATGCAGTGATTGATTTAATATTTTGCTTCATGATATGTCATCGGGGGCTAACAGGCGATTATTTAACTTAACCACTTTTTCCTGAGATCCTGAAAGATTAACCAGTATTCGAGCACACCAATATCCGCAAGTAACTGTTATTTTTCCCACTTGAATCAGTGGTGAAAGACGAATAACAATGACACGCGATGTCGTATATCAGGCATAGACCCCTGAAACAAGACACCTTTTCCGCATAATTATACCTATTAATATAAGGACAACGAGCTTGATTTGTAGAGGTTGTAAAATGCTGTTTCATAATCGATTAAAAATATATCGGGTTTAAAATAACAAGTATTATATAAAAGTCCGCCGACAGAGAATGAAAAATTTGCGAATTCCGCATTGCATGAATAATAAACTAGAGAAACGCAGATTTATTATTTATAAATGATTACCAATTATTCTAAGCAAATGGCAGACCCGGATACGCTTGAGGTCATTCCTGGTTTACCAAACAAAACAACTAACCAGGAACCTAGGAATTGGTCGATATCTCAGCTAATTGAAATCGGATTTTATACAAGTTTGAAAGGAGCTAAGAACAATATAATTAAAATTTTTTAAAAGCAGTAAAGACGGGGTTTATAGAGATGGTTTGAGCAATTTCAAAAACACCTTTAATTTAAATCATTTTTGTTGTTTTTAAAACACTGTGCCTTTCGGAAGTTTGATGAGGTTTTAATTATGAAGAACATTGATGAAGTAAGAATGTTTTTGTTTCAAATGTCAATATGTAAAAACGCGTCAGCATACCGCATTTTTCAAGTAACATTTCGGATTTCCCTCTCACACTCTCTCCCTTCTTGGCGATTTGTACCTTCGTACCTTGTTTTCAACACCAGTCAATTGCTGGCAACGACCTTGCTTGCAGACAAGAGCGCACATACACACACAAAAAAAAACACACAAGAAACACGCATGCATGCACGAACACACACACACACACACACACACAAACAAACACACACACACACACACACACACGCATACACGCACGCACGCATGAACACACGCACGTGCATATGCACATAAGTGCACGCACACAACAGACACTGTCATACATGTTCGTGCACACAAATTAGCTAAACACACAATCCCACATCAAGACGACATGTGGTGCGCCACGTGACATTTCATTTCAAATATAAACGGGTCCACAAATGGAAAGCAATTAATACAAGTTTCATATAAATAAAAAAAAAACTGGGACAAGGACAAAGAAGCGTATAATCGATGTTGGCACGCGCACACTTTAATGCATTTATTTTCTGAATTTATGAATACGGGTTTGAGTATAGATCGCAACACAGAGAAATAACGCAGGCTAGACAGAGTAATCATTAAGTATGCATGCTGAACACTGCCACTGCTGGTATTGATTCTGATATTCCCAAGCAGTTAGCGTAGACTTCGTGTTTGTGCGAGCTATTTTATTCATTTTTGAAGGATTTAACCATTTTTTCTAGAATTGTTGAAAATTCTTCTTTAATATTCAGTTTGTTATTTCGAGAGATTTTTTTTTGTCCGCGGAAGAGTACCTGCAGAATATAGAGGAAACATTTAATTCTCAAAGGTAAGTTATGATGTAATATTTATATTTATTATTCATGCAATTTAGTTTAGGTAGCTACTTTATTTATCCAGAAGAATGGCAGTCACAGTGAGATACATGGAGAGAGGGAAAGAGAAAGAGAGAGAGAGAGAGAGAGAGAGAGAGAGAGAGAGACGGAAGGACGGACGGACGGACGGGAAAGGAATGCACAATACCTTCTGAGTAATCGGAGTCTTCACAAATAAAAGTACATTTCAGGTCACTGGCACTGGATGAGGAAACACGTGTTTTAAAATTAACATACCATGTGCTACTTTTATCATATCATGAGAGGGTCTTGTACTGAGATGTTTACTTGCAAAGAACATTCAAATTGGCACCCTCCATATACCTCCCTTGGAGAGCACCTAGTATGTTGCGACCGATGAGAATTGCAGTTGAGTAAACTGTAAGAATGGGTTAACATTACCACAGATAGGAGTATCGGACCCAGGATCAAAGAGAAGTGGGTTCGATCCTTTAATGTGTGCTGCTCTTGGGCAAAACACTTTATCTGTCCATGCTTAGTACTG
This sequence comes from Panopea generosa, assembly GCA_029582155.1. Classification (NCBI taxonomy): domain Eukaryota; kingdom Metazoa; phylum Mollusca; class Bivalvia; order Adapedonta; family Hiatellidae; genus Panopea; species Panopea generosa. The sequence goes on along the minus strand of CM055909.1, from coordinate 31,950,189 downwards.
GTTCTACCAGGAAGACTTCTAGTGTTCACAATTTAAGCAAAATAAATATAATATAGATAGGACTTTGAGCAATGATTATTCACTAGTGAGTGTCCCTCACAAAATATAATATTCAAATAGGTATTGTTCAATGACACATCCTGGTCATGTCCATAGTGCAGCCCAACAATTTATCAACAAAAATGATTTACATTCGAGAGGTTGCCAACACCCACTTTCTACGAGAATCACGCCAACATACCTCGGCCTCATTCCGTCAATAACCGGGACCAAACTGAAATTATGTGAAGTGGCCTGCTGGTAGAAGATCAGACCCAGGACCGGGAGTTGTGTCCTTGAGCTAGCCACACTTTACCACAATTACTTAATACTTGCTCAGGTTCAGCTGGAATACATTGAGCGTGATTTGTGAAATTGTTTGAAGTTGTTTCACAATAGATGTAAATGATATAAGTTTGAACTGAATCACAGTTTTAATTGCATGTTAACTGAAAGCCGTGTGGGTTGTGGGTTCGATTCTAGACTTGATTCGATGGCCTCTTAAAAACTATATCAAATACTGGTTCTGTCTGGGAGATGGATTCGATCGAATTCAAGAAAACAGCTCTGGACAAACGCCTTTAACTGAATTGGCATAAAACAGGTAAAGTCTCAACGCAGCTATACAACATACGTCAAATAACTCGGGGAACAGAAATGAAATAAACATAGACAACATGTAATAATATCGTCATCTTCTTCAGTTTTCTTCCTATTTTTATTTGTTTTTCTTTCTTCTTTCTTCTTTCCATTATTTTGTATCATATTGTACTTATTAGTTACTGAAAAAGCTAATAAATGTAAACATTCAGCAGCTGGGCTGTAACCAACTTGAAACCCAATCCCCGTTGATGTATACACAATACACAATACAATATTTATAAACTAAACCAGTGGAATATGAACCTGTGGTAGATCTTTTCAACACCGGTCATGGACACAAAATACAAAACAAAACTATTTAATTTCATATGTACATGTGCAGTTCAATTGCGTCTGAGCATAAACGTGTGCTACCCACTTAAACCCTTCCCTAAAAAAAACATTAAACAAATAAGCTGAACATTATAGCTCTGCGATAGCTACTGTATGAAACAAAAAACACAAAGATGAGTTAATTACGTAATCACATTACTACGTCTAATTTCAGTGTAATTAAATTCTAATTAAATTAAGTAGAATAAAGTAAGGAAGAGGAACGAAGCCGAGGATGTACTGCGTGATAATGTCCGTGTGTTGCTTCAGGTGTCAGAGAACGTGAAGTAATTATAACCCTTAATGAAAACAGCTTTCTATCCCGAATCCAGGAATGCACATGAATAAAGTTACTTCATATTCATTTTCGTATGAGTCCCCCTTCCCCACCCTATTTTCTCCAAATCCACACATTACGACATGGAATCAGAATGGCAACCTCATGAAAATGACTATTTTGTTTTCAACAAGAGAGTTGCAATGTTATGCCAAAAACAACCTTTACCTTTCCAACACCCACACAGACCGTTTGTCTCCGTATAATTTATAAACTTAGTTACACTTACATACTTACTTATAGAGAGCGGTGGTCTAGGGGTAGAGCCTCTACCTCGCATGCGGGAATTCGTGGGTTCGATCACCTGCCAGGTCATATCAAACCATTTAAAATGTTACTTTACTTTTACTGGCTTGGTACGCAGTATTTATATGTTAGTTCAAGTACAGGACTGGACTGGACTGACTTGTGTTCTGTGTCAGTATGCGACTGGATGCAATATCGTATCGTGTGTATGCGGTATGATACTCAAGTGTGGCAGAATACTGTCTCAAGCAGACTTCATGGTTCATAGACAGAAACACAACACAACACAACACAACACAACACAACACAACACAACACAACACAACACAACACAACACAACACAACACAACACAACACAATACAACAACACAACAACACAACACATCACATCACAACACAACACAACACAACACAACACAACACAACACAACACAACACAACACAACACAACACAACAGCACAACGCAACGCATCGCAGCGCAGCGCAGCGCAGCACAGCACAGCACAACAACACAACAGCACAACACAACAACACAACACAATACAACAACACAACACAACACAACACAACACAACACAACACAACACAACACAACACAACACAACACAACACAACACAACACAACACAACACAACACAACACAACACAACACAACACAACACAACACAACACAACACAACACAACACAACACAACACAACACAACACAACAGCACATCACAGCACAGCACAGCACAGCACAGCACAGCACAGCACAGCACAGCACAGCACAGCACAGCACAGCACAGCACAGCACAGCACAGCACAGCACAGCACAGCACAGCACAGCACAACACAACACAACACAACACAACACTACACAGCACAACACTACACAGCACAACACAACACAACACAACACAACACAACACAACACAACACAACACAACACAACACTACACAGCACAACGACCTACAAAGCAGAAAAACACGAATAGAATTAGAAGAAAGAAAATGGAGTATGAGAGTTCCGAATGGCATCGGCGAAGTTATCGGAAAGCCAGGAATCAGCAACAGTAGTCAGATGAGTTACGAACACAAGTTCCCTGTGGAACTGAATCAATTATACATCATGGAACACTATGAAGAATGCATATGATTTATGAATCATGAATATAACAGCCAGGAATTGTAACTATAGGCTAAAATAAAACGCAGGAGACACGTTCGATCAACATATTGCACACTTGCTTACATGTATATGCTGTTATGTTTTAAAAATGATAGAACTAGAGGAAGGGATATATAGACATCTAGATGACCAACAAGCCAACCAGCCAGCCACACCGACAGTCAGATGGAGAGAAAAATTGAGTGATGGATAT